>VHKM01000668.1:0-111388 GCA_007210695.1 Neogobius melanostomus | reverse complement strand
GCGTTTCTACAACCAGTGCACGTGCGGTCAGGGGGAGAGGCAGGTGGAGGCCAGGCCCCACCAAGTCATCATGGAGAAAAACAACAAATTAAAATACAATAACTGTATAAAAACAAGTCCTTCTCTGTATGATGATGGATTATCTATGGATTTAAATCACCTTGCTGGTTAAACAAATGGAAATGTTCTTTAATCAGTATGTCCGAATATCGTATAAAGCGGGCGGAGCCCTGGCGGCGAGCCTCAGGCGTGCCGCTGAGTTCGGCTCATTCACTCAGCGCTTGTCCATTCCGGGGCTTTTTTCCGCCGCCCCCATAAAGTAAAATACATTTGTACAATGGTCTTTCTTTGTGGCCGCGTTGGTTTTCTATCCACCTGGAGATGAAGCCAGTCAGGCATAAGAACGTTTTAAATCGTTCATTTTGATTTAAACCGCGTTTGACTAGTGAAGTGAGGCTCCGCCTCCAAATCACTGCCTGAGCTACGAGGGCGGGCGCGTGTCAGCGCTACACATTTCTGACAAAACACATCGTCGGACTCACAAGGTGAAAACCAGTCTGTTTTTAACTTACCTGCAGCGCTTTAGGAGAGGCCCATTCTAAACCCGTACAAGGAGCTACGTCAAAAGGAAAAACCTAATTAGCGACTGACATTTTATGGACGATAACTGCGTAGACGAGTCTTTGTACTCCGCACACATGTCCGACACTCGATCACGACACGACGCGTGCGGCATCAAGGTGTTTGTCAATAACTCAGTAATTTGGACGGGCGGGGTAACGAGTCCCGGGCAACGTTCATCGATTTGTCCTTCTAATTTTAATTTGCAAATCGTGAGAATGTTATTCTTATGTTAAAATGTTAGTTCTATTGAATGCTCATTGTAAAAGTAAGAACGAATTACCGAAGAGACAGCAAGTTGCATTTTGTTTACTTCTATATTGGAGTCAAATAGCAGTGCCTCACCAGCAACAAACCTTCACCGCACGTCACTGCATACAACATCAGGCGAGCGCAAGACCGAGAATGATCAACTTGTCCCCATGCTGCAGGTCAGGGGCGCAACTTTTTTTTTGGTTTTTTTTTAAAGAAGAATAAATACCCCTTGAATTGACTTGTATTTAAACGAAATAATGGGTCACTATTTCACACAATATACCACATCCGACATTTCCCGCTCTCATGGAGTTTGTTCTCAAAAAAACAATCAACACGACCCGATTAAAGCACCATTCTTTTTCATTCACGTAACTTTTCCCCTCTCTCTCTCCCAAGCACAGAGAGGGGAGAACAACGCAACGTGAAAGGGCGTTTATGGCTTCAAACGCCGATTCTCCTCTGTAACCGTCGTTTATTAAAATTTCATTAGAGGGCCCTTTTATTTCTCCAAACTTGTTGTGCAGCTCCTCGTTGGGGGTGCGAGGATGAGCAGTCCCTCTGCACTCCGCTCTCGTGCCCCACTCCAGCACGTGACTTTTGTGTTTTTCGCAAAATAAGCCAATGCACCAACTACAGTGACGCCCCTCCCCAAGAGGAATAAATAAAAGAACACTTCACCACCGCGAACCTGTCCTATCTCTCACCTGTAAAGAAGAACTCGTTCAAGCAAGAGCCGGATCGTCAACACGGACCGACACACATAGACTGTTAAAAAGAACAACATCATATTCGGCGCCCCTATGAAAGGCATAGATATTGTGTTTGCCCTTTTTGCGCACTGGCTAGCAGTAACAGGTGACAGCTTGTTGCTCACTATTTGAGCCCAAGTCCCTGATTGGTACGAAGGCGTAAATGAACGCATGTGTAGAGTTGTGAATTACTTGAGTGCACTGAAGCAGTGGGCGGGGGCATCGCTTGCTCCTGTACCCAACGGTGCCTGTTCTCACCGGACTTGAGGACGCGCGTTGTATCTTCAATGGCTGCCGCATTTTGGAAACGCTTCAACGCCGCGGGACACTTTGCTTGACATTGTCGAGAAGTCTTGGTCTACATAGGGTTAACATGAGAAGTTTGGTGGCGTGTCAGCGTTGGTCTGTACGCACCATTACCCCCGCCGCTGAAACCGAGTGCAGTTTTTCTCTCAGTTCGGCTTTAACCCAAATCTAAAAGCTTCCTCGACTGGAGAGACTTTTTTTCTGTCCGTTTGTGTGTCGTGTGTTTGGTTGCTTTTTTTGTTAAATAGATTTGTTGCATTTTCATCCTCGTTTCATCGCAAATTTTGATGTGTTTTTTTTTTGTTGTTGAAGAAGCTTTTAGATTTGAGTAAAGCCAAAACAGAAGAAAATGTCTTGGGGGTTTTCAGGGTTCCAGGCGCGGTTAAGATGATCAAAGAGTTTGATCCAGTTGTATATGGGGTTGGGCGATATGGAACGCTGAACATGTTATCACGATATGACAGATATGATATAATAAAATCCACTCAATTTACCGTAAAGTTCTACCAAAGAGCAACTGAAAATTCTAAGTGGGAAATACAATAGTGTGCCACACGCTAAATTTATACAATAGCTGACTTAATACAGCACACTCTCTAAATCAGAGTCCTGAGCTGGATTTAAACTCAAGAGCTGAAAATGTTGTCGTTGGTGTGCCCTCAGTGCTGGGTCTGCAGTGTTACAACACGAGCAGGCGTGCTCTAACGCCCAATAACCCTGCCAGAGCAGCGCTACAGTTTTATTGAGGCTGAGTGGCCATAAGATCTTTGTAAAAGTTAAACATCAAAACTTAGTGACATTTTTAGCCTCTCCATGTTGAATGAATGGCTCCAAACCATGCTCTCAGTCGCCCATCTGACTTTTATGGAGCTCTGTTACAATTACAATGTTGATTTTTTGCAAGGAGCGCCCTATCAACGCAGCCTGAATGGCGCTCGGCCGTAATGATTGGGTGAACTTTTGAATGTTTTTTGTGATTCCAGTGTGTAAACCCGTATGTGGGTGCAAGATCAGGAAGTACAAAACGATGCAACCTAAGGCTATGTTCAGTGAAGTCCTCTTCTTGACACTTTCATTACTGTAATCCCAGCCATTCAAAGTCGCGGAACATCAACGGCCTCCTGTTGATCCGAAATTCTCGTTTTGGGGCCCCCCAATAGAAATAATTTTATCATATCTCATTGGAAATTTCTTATTGTTTACAGCTAACATTACATATAAAGCAACATCTACGTAAGCAAGTAGAGTGGGGTATTAAACTGGTTTCAAATAATACATTTAGCCGAATAAATTAATTTTGTCCTTTTAATATATATATTAGTATCAATGTTACTTTCAATGTGACGTTTTTTCCTAGACAAGCTTTGGGGCCCTCCCTGTAGTGTCTCCAAGGCCCCCCAAAGGGGCCGCCGGACCCCACTTTGGGAACCACGTGGTGTAGCGTCAAGAAACTTAAAACGCGAAGAAACTAAGTAATCAGTCATTTGCCGCGCTAGAGCCATAAGCGTCGACTGCAGGTGTCGTAGCACGTTGGTGTTTCTTTTTTACTCACTAATTCGTCCCGTGAGAGTAACATACTTACGCTGACAAGAGAAAGACAAGACGGGACAGAGGGATATGTACATTGTTCCACAACCCAATTACACAATGGAGATATTTTTCTATCAGCTCACTTTGCTGTAAAACACTGCTAAACGTTTGCGCTAGCCCCAGCTAGCTTGCCTGTTAGCCTTTAGCTTCATTCTTCATGATTCCCATTAGTGTGTATTGCGCCTCCGGCCAAGGTGCAGGGGGAAAGCTTGCAAGAGTGGTTTTCTGGCCAGAGACGCCCCATCACCCATCTAGAGCCCTTGTATTACCCCCAGAGGGACTACAAAAAAGGATTATTAAGGTAAACAAGTTACTGTAGTTCTTGCCTTTAAAATAATTAAAACAAGTCCTAAAAACTGGGCCAACAATAACGCTTCCAAGTGGCTACAATGAAATGGCATTGACAGGAAACGAATGTTTTTAGTCATATATTTTATACTAGAGCTTTAATGTATCTGTCTGAATGGATAATAAATGATAACAGAAATGTTTGGAGCCAAGACATTGGGTGCCAGTTTTATTCTCTTAAGTTTCAACAAATTGTTTCCACAGATAATAACACTTAGATACATCACGTCTTATCACAAGGGCACTTTTATTCCGAGCGTCTGACACTCGTGCTGGTGAAACCTTATTCTTCAACCTTGGAAAACAAATTAAATTGATATGGTTTAAATCATATAAAAAGACAAAACACACATGGCGCGCGCACACACACACACACAAACACGGCACGCGCGCACACACACAAACACACAACAAACAAAATCCCCTGAATGAGATCAAAAGTTTCCTAAAGTAACTAATGTAAAAATTATATCGAGGAAGAAAGAAACTTCAATAAATTAAAAATTCACTAACTGTTAACTTGACTATGTTTGATACACTGTGATTACCAGAGGCCGTTTTTCCTGTACCGCAAACTACCAGGTGCGTAGGCCCCCCCGCAGCCGCAAGGGCCCCGCATTCAGTCAACTACCGGTGTTGGTTTCCCATGATTAATCAACACGTTGTTACTGGACAGGCCTCTCTGAGCAGCGCTCACTCACTCATTCCTCCTACTTGCTGTTGGTTTTAGGTTATATATGGCAGTCTGCTGAAGTGGATGAGCGGGAGAGACCTACCGACCTCTCCCTAATCATCTCCCTTCGCGTCCCCTGCTTGTTCTGTCTGTTCCCGGTGCTCGCCTCCTGGCGGCTTGCATGTCCTTCCGGGTTTGGTCCCGGGCAACTGGCGCTCATGTTTCTCTGCCTCGGACTCGGTGCTGCATCTCCACATCACTCATTTAAACTCTTCGTATTGTCCTCTAGCGGAGATCAGGAACAGTAGTTTTCGCTGAATAAGACGAGAGTGAAAAGCGGTACACTGTGGCCTTTTTGTCTCAAGACGGAGTTGAATCCACACCGTTCGATGAGCAGCATTCTTACAGTAACTCTGGTTTCTCTTGAATGGTGCACAGTCTAAAATGAAGGTAGACGAGCGCTCGTCAGGTGCAGGGTTTCAGTTAGGTTTAAAATCAAGTGGTTCCAAACTGTGGGACCAGGAACCAGAGGTGAAGAGAAATGGACCATTTACCATTTTTAAAGAGTGGGCGGAAATAGAGCTAGTAAGTAGAGTTCCTAGCCCAGTCTGACAGTGGCTAGTGGTTAGGGTTGCTCAAAACACAGAGGGGCAGGGCCTGAATTGAGGTCTTTATGTTCGCACTTCTGCCCTGCATCTACTGCACAGTGGAACTGTTTTTTGAAACCAATAAACGGTTCGTCTTCGAATAGCCCATGGGGACTGGTAGGGACCCCCCGTGTGGATTTTGCTTAGGGCTCGTCCAGAAGGGCCAAGCAAACCGGCTCTGGTGATTACAAATGTTTATCCTTCTGTCCACAGGGTCAAAACAATTTACTTCCTTACCTTCACTTGCAAACGGAAAAGTGTAAGTCAGTTCTCAACTTGTCACCAATGAGCAATTATCGTAAAAAATGTAAATTTTAGTTTAATTGCAATTATTTTGATTATCTCAGCATCTCCTAATAAATGTAACGAAGAACAATATAGAAAAGGGCTCCAATCCTTGCATCAGTAAAGTATTGATGAATAAATTCATTTTACAATTTTGGAGTGACATACTTGGCTGGTAGTGAGTCATACATATGGACCAACAGCAAGGTCTTTCAGGTGTACTGTCCTCTCTCGTATCATCACTAAATTCGTAAGAGAGTAGAACGTCCTTCCGGAAATCCTTCTTAGAGGAGAAACAACACAAAATGATTGTGGCATACAGTTCTATTATGCCCCAGTTAAGAAATTCATCTCACCCGATCCAAATAGATCAATACATGAATCTTCCTCTTTGTCAACACGATTCACACCAGAGGTACGAACTCCTTCAGCTACATGAGAAAAGACACTGTTTAGACGCGGGTAAAAAAGAATTAATGAACGGTAACCGATGACCTTCGGTATAGAAGGATATTCCTTTCACTTTTTTTAAAAAGGTTCAATATTGTCATGAGAGAGGCTCCCTAGAGAAGCGAGTGAAAACGTTGGCGTCAAAACTGTGAAATCCAAATGTTTAGTTGTATTTCTTCAACAAGGTCCAAATTGTGGCTAAAAGGATTTTATTGAGAGCTTTCTCTCCCATCTTCGACTGAGTTTATAAAGCTCAGTCATTATATTGGCCAGATGTTAGAACTGCATTTGCTGAAGCGAAGGTGTATATGTGTGTGCAGTTTAATAAAGTTCTTTTCCCCTTCCCGTATCAAGGCAGAAAAGAATGCCTTGTTTTGAAATTTAGAAGAAAAAAGATTGGTGAAAAAAATGTTTGGGGCAATATGTGTGTGAGGTTGCTCTACTTGTTACAAATGTGTATAGATGATACTTATTTTTTTCTTTCTATACATTAGTTAAGAACTAACAGTCATATTTACACATGAAATGTTTCAAAAATATTCTCATTGTCAATAGAGTATCCTCTAATCAGGGTGTCATAGAGGTAATTCTGAAAGCCTGAATATTGCATATAAGGAATCCTCACTCAACAACTGTACCGCGTTTAGAGATTCAGAGTCTACGGCCTGAATCCAAAGTAATTTTAATGTCAATCTCACGGCCAGATGTTGCTCGAATCTCGGGCTTTATCCATTGTAAACCTGCCATAGGAGAGGATACAGTATGAGTCATTGTTCAAAATCAATGTTGTATTTTATTTAAGAACAAAAAACCAAAAAAAATAACTGATTTGTGGTGTCAGTCCTTACTTGGCCTTGATATTTAGATCATTCCGTGTCTAGCCAAGTTGCTGTCACAGTCGCCTCTGGCCCAGCCTTGGAGGCTGATGGCGTTGAGTTCGTTGGGAATCGGAATGTTGTACATGACTGTAATTGCGGAAATTAAAGAAACAATCCAATCTCATTTTTACTGTATTTTTTTATTTGTCCTTTTTGGTGGGACCTACTGGTAGGCTTCTATCACAAGTACACGAAATATTTCTCTTCCAATGGAATAAACAATGAACCAGATGGCCACATAATACATTCAACAGTGAAGGCGCAAGTTCTCAAAATATTGTCTATAGTTCAAATAGGAAAAATGGGCCAGAGAAGAATAACCATGAGGAAACCTACACAAACACAGGAGAACAAACTCTATAAAAAGAAAGGGTTGATTCAGGTTATTGAAGTGTTCGCTGATTGGCGGTGGCCTTCACTGACCTGTATGGCGGCACAGGTGTTGCCCCTTTTATCTTTCAACGTGTAAAATTCCCGGTCACGTCTGGGAAGGACTTTTGTTCCTGTGTTATCTAGCAGCTTGTTGTTCTGGTGTCACCTTGGATACATCCAGTTCGAGCACCCACTTTGGAGGCTTGGATCCGTGACTGTGCTTCTGCCCTGCACAGGACTGTAAGACCAGGCTGGAGTAACGAGTCAAGGCCTAGTAGGGGCAACCACGTGTGTCCTGGATAGGTAACCTAAACAGTAAACAGCAAATTGAAGCTGGTGTATAAGCAATTGTTATACTTTAGATACATAGAAATGAGGCAACTGAAGAATAAAAGTCAGAAGGTAGATCAGGGAAAGTAATGATGATACAAAATAAGTATTTGGGATCATGATGGGACTAAAAATTATATCAATCAGCACATTGTCAGAGGACGTTTACTGTTAGATAGTTTAAGTTAAAGTCCTGGGTACAGTAATCTCTCGATACTGGATAGGTCATCGCATATGTGGTGTTGTCAACCTCAGCAGACCCCTTTCACCTTGTTATTTGCTATTGGGTCTATCTACTGAAGAGAGTGTCAGTTCTTAGGGTTTAGTCCTAATTTAGTCTGTGGTTTAGTTATTTGTTATTGTGTTGGTTCCATTCCTTGCATCAATAACAGGCAAAGGCACACATAAAAAATTGTCTGCAGCTCTAGAATAAAGAAATTTGTCTAACAGTACGAAATTTACATACTTTGTGAAGAGTAGTTTTTTTGGATCCAAAAAGAGGGAAAAAAGGATTGACCAGATAAAATGATTACAATGTTTCCTTGTTGCTATATTCATAATGCGTGGCAAACTAGTGGAAGTGGTATGAATAATCATGAACATTTTGTGTATTTTAAACCTGTATAAGTGTGTGCAATAACATTTTTTTGGTATTTTTGTTGGTTAACTTTGGATGTGAGGCACCTAGAGTAGAGCTGAAGCCTCCGTAGTAGTTTTGCTGCTTGATTCACACAGCGGACGATTTGGGCTTGCGTAGCCCAGGTCAGATGTTGTGGGGTTTGAGGAGTACCAAGATTTGTAGCCAAAAGCACATAAGAGCGCTTATCTCCACAGAGAGCGAGGCGGAGTTTTCTGCACGAAAGTCTGAGACCAAGGCGCAGCCCACTGCAAAAACAACCCACAGACATTGAACTGTTAGTGTCCATACACAGACCTCTCACTGCCTGGTGCTGGCCATCTTGTCTCTTTGTGTATTGGTTGTTGTTCCCTGTTTGAAAACAGTCATTTAATGTCTGAACTGCCCCTGTAATTTTTTATTCATAGTGTACATTGAAATTGTATGTTGTTCTCAACACATAGCATCTTTCAGGGACTACAGATGAAAAAGCAGCCCTCTGGGCTCATGCTGGTATAGTTTACATGTGATGTTTCCTAACATGCACTGTACCTTTAAAATAAATAAAACGTCCAGAAGCATTGATTAAGAGAAGTGGCACAGTAAGCACATGGGTTTTGGAAGCATAGACTGTGGAAAATCATGGACGTAGCGATCAACTAATTAGCGTGTGGGAAGCCTAATAAAAATAGGTGTTGCAGGCTTAGAATTCCTTGCTTGTAATGGACCTTTCCATTGAAAGGGTTTTTTGAAGGGGCAGCTTGTCATGTCTTACTGTACGGAGGTGTTTATCTTAAACATGGTGCAACATCATCATTTATTTATTTTTCTGTAATATATTAAATGATTAACAGATAATTAATATCATATTACTGTTATGTCATTTTTAATTTTGTCCTATTGTAATATAGGAGCTGGCTCCATAACCCAGGCAAGATAGCCAATGGGAGCGAGTTAGCCCACACAGAATGCTATGGGGGAAGCCTCCCTCACTTCACTGCATTCAATAGTCTCTATGGTCTGAAGTGATGTAACATGAAAGGCCATAGCAATAAAGTATTCATAACCAAGATTATTCTGTCTTGAATGGTAGCAATTTCTCAAAATGGGTGTCCATCAAAACAAGAACGCCGTCATGTGAAAGAAACCCACTGACCCGTAAACTGTAATCAGTGTGTGTGGTGTTTTTCTTTCTCACAATTATCATTATTTTCATTATGAGCAGCAAGAATCAATCCAGCTGAATTAAAAATGTGCAATGACAACTGAAGCCTGAAGAAAAGAAAAGAAAACTATGTGTTTTCGCCAGACAGAAAAAAATTTAATTACTAATAACGAGCAAATCTAAACCCACCACGTCACACCAACTTCAAAATCACTTATAGATCTTTTTTCCCTAATATTTTGATCAACCTTGTGTTTTATGAATACAATGTGATTGATACTTGAATATTTTCAAATTGGACTCAAGGAGTAAAACGTTTGTTCTGCGGTTTAATGTGTGCTGAGGAACCACTGACCGTGCTATGTGTGCCACTGTGTCGAGATGGCTCAGAAGCGGGTTTCTGACAGTGGGGTTTGGCAAAGTGAAGACATAGGACATTCA
This sequence comes from Neogobius melanostomus, assembly GCA_007210695.1. Taxonomy (NCBI): domain Eukaryota; kingdom Metazoa; phylum Chordata; class Actinopteri; order Gobiiformes; family Gobiidae; genus Neogobius; species Neogobius melanostomus. The sequence continues at coordinate 101,659 of VHKM01000668.1, read as the reverse complement.
GGGCAGTGGTGTAGGTGTTACTCTCTCAGTACCACCGCTGTGACAGTTAATCAGGTCAGTTCAGGCTCTGGGCCAAGACAGGGTCCTAAAGGAATCCAGAATATCATTAATATAATACATTTATTGCCAAAGGTTTGAAGGCTAAAAATAGTAAACTGCTGTGGTTGGGAAGGAAAATTTGAGCACTGAAATGACATAATCTACGTGTAGGTAAATGGATTTTGTTACATAGAAACAAACGATTAAACATGTATGGTATCACACTCAACATCAGCAGGCAGTCCTCATCGTCCAACAGCGCAGCAGAGGATATAAGGCAGTGGAAGCGTGACTTCAATCAGACACGTCCTGCCTGAAAAATGTACAAGAGTTGAAATGCAATATAACTGATTTATTGATTAAAGGACTGTATCATGCTATTTTAAGCCATTCCAAAGTAAAGTATAGGCATTTATATGATATATTGTACTCTATCACTATGGAGTACTCATTTTTTAGAGAAATAAAGTATTTTCTGGGGGGTATTTGGCAAACCCGGAAGACAAGACGCTTCGAATTCCAGTTAACTCCCGCCCCTCTCTCCGGCTCATTCCACATGTACAGTATTATAACATATAAATAGTAAGCTGCAAAAAGTGAAGTTACTTCACAAATGCAGTTATAGAGCGAAGTTGACATGTGCAAAATGGCAGGTTTCATAATGCCCTAACACACACGACTAGACACTACAGCGCCTAGCAAACACACGCTAACACACGCGCTAACACGCGCTAATACACATCGCTGAACACAGCGCGCTAACAACACACCTACCACGCGCTAGCACACCACCTAACACACGCGCTAAACACGCGCTAGCACACAACGGCTAACACACAGCGATAACGACGCGCTAAACCACGCGCTAATACACAGCGCTAGCCACACACCTTAAACACACAGCGCTACACCGGCGGCTAATTACATACCGCGCTAATACACACGCTAACACACGCGCTAGACACAAGCCCCGCTAACACACATGCTAACACGTGTTTTGATGGATCAACACGCTCAGCCTGGCCTCACCCGATCCTGGTTATGGGATCGCGGTTGGTTATACAAAGTGAATCACTTTGATTTCTGGGCCAAGGTTCAGCCTTATATGTTCATCCAATCAGGGTTGGTTGATAAAGTCCGCTGAATCCCAAGAAAGAAATTCCACTTCTGGCGAGTGGCACTCTTCTTTAGGAGGTTTGAATCACGCTCTGTTCCTACTCGTAGGCCAAACGCGAACCCCGTGGACATTATCGTTGGGTAGAAAAGAAGAACAGGAGCGCTGTCCAACGAGTAGGTTAGAAAAGAGATCATCCTTCACAAACAATGCACCCTCCGGCCGGGGAGCGTTTGGTTGTACTCTCCCCGGACATGCACAGGACCGCGTCGGAGAGTCCGATTTTATTTGTTGTTTAATTTATTCGCTTTCTTACAACAAAAATAATGAAAAGCTGTTTTATAAATTCGAAAAAATCAGGCCGTAAGGTCATTACATTACAGAAGTAGAGCACTTCCGTTCCTTTGTGGACGACTACAACTGAACAGCTCAGTGTTTACCAGGAGACGGGCGGAGCAGCTGCTCAGAGAGCAGGGATTCAGGAGGAATTTACTTAGAACTGTGTGAATGAATCCAAAAAACGCGCCTGGGGTGTTATTTGATAAGGAAATTAGCATACAACGAGCTAAAAACTCCAAAAAGTTGGATTTGCAATGATATATGCTCTTTGAAAAGATTATACCTTCATTGGTTGTTAAAAAGTTGTCCAACTTTTTTCAAAAACAACCATCAGCATCTGTTTGGACTGCAGCGCACAGCTTTTGACTCCTCAATCTTTGCCAGGGGTCGATGTAGACAAAGTTCTTGGGCCCTTCACGAATGGATTCAGCACAAAAAGCGAAGTCAACCTGAGGAATAAAATACATCAATGTTTGATAGAGCAACTTGTTATAAGTTAGTGGAGTAACCACAGTATATACAGATAGTGCCAAATCATGCCAATTAGGGGTTCATGACTAGAAACCCGAGCTGGGATGTGTTCACATACTATTGTTTATTTTTTAATTAATAAGGGGAAAAGGGAAAAACACCCCATGGTCTATTAGTAGATCTGGACTTCAGTCTATGTACGGTTTTATTGGGCAAAGAAAAACGAATCAGCCTACCATGGTGTTTTCCCGGATCCAGTTCCAAAAGCGCTGTATGCACCATCAGCATGACTTGTAATTCAGCTGCCTCTGGTAACTCGTGACATAAAAATAATGAATCCAATTGAGCCAAAAGTGTCATTTACCTCCTCTTTAACACTGACAAATACGACTAATGTTAATTTGTTCTTAAAGAAAACAAATTCCATGGTGTCCTTTTCACTCACCAACAGTCAGAAAAGTGTTTGGCCTTGTTCTCTATCACTCTGGGGTGAGCTGCTTTGTTGTTTGGTCCCAGATACTCCCAGGACGTAGATGTTTTGGGGCAAAAAGAAAGCATGTTCTGCCTCCCACAGCGTATGGCAGTCTGGCAGGTAGACCATCCCAAGTTCTTCATGGCCGGCCCAAAATGGTTACCGTGCACAATGTACATGGGAGTTATCTTTGCAATAATAACTGAGTTAAACCAGACACCTGCATTTATAATGCACAGTCCACACTTTAAATTCTATCTTTCTCAATGATCAAGTCTTACCCATCCACGGACAACATGGCCCCATTCCAGATACAACAATCACATTGTCAGGAGCTGAAATCAATCACCCTCAGTCAACAGTCTGGTCTGCACATCAGATTAAGAACAAAAACATTTAGATATGAGGAATAACCACTGTTGTTACATACTAAATTGTGTCAACCGCTTTAGGACAGAGCAGGAGGTTGTGTGATCTTCCACATTAATCCCTCAGCCTGACAAGTAAAAAGTCAAGATAGATTTGAAACATTTGAAAAACAAACATATATGTAAGAATTAAATTAGATGACTGGCCTTAGTACTTCACTATGAGCTTCTTTTGGTAACTCTAATCAATGCGACCTCTCCGCAGGAACTTGGACAATTCTCATTGTTGCAGTGAAACGGGCAAGAAGAGAAGGCTTTCCTGCAAGAAACGGTCACCATCCACGGTGCCTGAGGAAAAAGACAAACGTAACCGGTAAGCAGACTGTTAATAAGTGAGTAAAAAAGGTTCCCACGTGCAGTCGTGAGGTGACGGCCGTCTGTGTCGTCTCATTTATACTGCTGAGGAAGCTGACTTACAGTTGCCTATTCTCACTGCATGGGAATGCGTTGTTTTTTAAGTTCAAATGTGAAATTTTGTCAGGGGCCCAAAGGTCATTGGACAAGCTTGAAAGCTGTTACGTGAGCCTGACCTAAAGCGGTTAGGAGACATGTTCCAGCATGACGGTCCTTAGCGCTCGGTTTTTCACAGAGAAGAGAGTTTGTAGCTCAGATCCTTGGACGGCGGGGCAGAGTGTAGTCGTTGTGGGAGCTGGAGTCACAGCAAACCTGCAGCAGAAAAACATAAGTCATTAGCACAGTTAGTTTTTTATACTCGAGAGTTGAGGCGTTTCAACGGTCATCGTGGCCAACATAACAAGCAAACGTTTGGGTTATTATCAAAAGAAACTTTATACGAAATGAAAAATACCATAAAAGGGGACTTGGGATGGCTTGAATAGCCTAATCAAACAAGGCCTCTCGAAAGTTGACATATCCGATACTTTATTGATGAAAATGGTGAAGATTATAATATGAAACATGTAGTAAATAAGCTTCAACAACTTTTTTGTTAATGTTGCCCTGAGTTTGGCTGCCTGACAATTCCGGACAATGGAAGTTGTAAAATCAGCCTATTGGAACGAAAATCCTTTGCCCATTTTTCCTCTCACCTACAAATGAGCAGGAAGTAACAAACATTGTGCGAATGTGTAAAAGTAAGTTCTCACTGACTAGATTTTAAGAAAACAAAATCGGGCCTGGCTCAGTAAACAGAAACTGCAATTTTCAGCAGGTTCCTGCCTGCAAGAACACACAAGACACAGCATCAACATCAACACTCCAGACACAAAACATACTGTCACACATAAAAGAAGGAACACACTGGTGTGAGGCTATAAGTGTGCGTGCACTAGTGGTCACAACGATCAGCTTGTCCGGTCAGATGTTGTCAACATAGTGCCTTTTTAAAAGGTCCAGGTGAACTGTATAGGTTCTTTATGGTGAGGGGGAATCTTGTTCCAAGGCCCTGGTGAGCTCACAAAAAATGAATTTGTCCGTGGTGTTCCTTGGTGAGGGTGATGGGTTAAAGATTTTGGGTTTGTGGTGGATCTGATTGAACGCGGTTCGGATCGAGAGCTGGGTCTTGCGAACGCAGAGAAAACAGTGAAGGCCGATGGCAGTTGTTGAGCGAGGTGGAATGTAGAAAGCTAACCCCCAAGGGTTACCCCCAGGTATTTGTAGTTTAATGCAAGTTGAGAGTTTTTGGTTTGCAATGACAAGGGGGTTGGAGATGGACAGCTTCTCCGTGGTGACTGGAAGTGCATGCATTCTGTGTTTCTTAATGTTGATAAGTTCAATGATGTTCTTGGAGCCATCCATGTAAACACTTTAAATTCTAGAGTTGGAGTTTTGATTAATGACCTCCTGTGTTTGGGCCAGATACAAAAGATTCACTGTAATCGTCTGCATAGAGCAGCATTTGGGAATGGTTTACGGCATTCGGAGATCATTTATATAATGAGGAAGAGCAAGCGGGGCCCAGAATTGCCTTGTGGTACTGCCCAATATGAGCAGCCAGCGGCCTAGATTTACTGACCCTAATCTTTTACGAGCTGTGTTCTGGTCCTTTAAGAAATGATCAAAATCTATGGCATGTGAACGAGAAATTGAGAGAGTGAAGCTTATTTTTGGAGAATTAGGTGAATGGACCATGTGCGAACGTTTTTGGCGGAAATCTATATACAGCAGCTTCCCCATGGGTGTCCCTTTGTTTCAGGGAGGCCCGTATAATGTCAGTGAACAAGAGCAATGGCGGACATTGTCGCGACTGCTGGGGTAATGTGCTAACAGGCGGAAACCATGTGGGAGTCTTGAGTAGGTTTGTTAGTTCAAGATAATCCACACTTTGGGTGTTTTAGTGTTTTTTTCAAGTAATTAAGAAATTTGTTGAGAGGACTGCAATTGGGCGATAATTTGAGATATTAGTAAGGATCGTCTGATTTGAAAATTGGAGTAATTTGGGACTTTCCCAGTATCCAGGTACATTAGATTGCCTGATACATAGATTTAATAACAATGGTAGAAAATAGTGGTAGTAAGGTAGTGGCATGGGTTCTCAAAAGAAATTAAGTATCTAGATTATTTATGTCACGGGCAACGTGAAGCATAAAGAGAATGGAGTGTATTGATAGATCATTTTGTGTAAATTTCAGAGAAGGAAAATCCTTGAGATTCCATGGCTTGACACTAGTGGGAAGACATTGAGGGGCAGTAAATTCTAGAAGATAATTCTGTACACGATTCGAACTAATAGTTATTGAAAAGCATTTGCAATTTTATCAATGATGCCGTGAGGAGATTTGCCCATTGACTTGAAATTTTGTAAGCTTCCTCGAGTTCTTCGCTCTTTACTTTCGGCCATTTTATAGATTTAATCTGTGTGCCATAGTGTTCTTGGATTAGAGGACCTAGTTTAATTTGTTTTTTCAAACAGTATCTTTGTTTGGCCTTTACGCAGCTCAGAGTTACATTTGGTTTCTGACCCTGTGGTGGGGTCAGAAACTATGGGTCTTTTACCAGGGCGTCTTACGTAGCTCTGTACCTCTCACAGGCGCAGAGCACTCATGAACATTAGTCTAAAAAAGTTTTATACTGAAATTATCTGTAAAACCCTTGAAACTTATATCTGCAAACTCTGCATCCGGACTGGCTGTTGTTCCAAAGTAAATGAAAAATCGCTAAAGTAATTTCCGCTCTTAAAAATGAATAACAAACACGCTTTTACAACACTATAGACCAATCTCCTCGTTTTGCCCGCAGCTTCTCACAAGTTTTCAGAAAGTTTCTCAAATTCTCCGACTTGAAAAGTTTTTTGAAAACGCATCCAATATAATTAATGAGGTCAGTTATGGTTTTAAGATCAAAAAGAACTTACCTCAATGGCAATAATTGAACGCGTTTGAAGAAATTACTAATGGCAATGGAGCAGCAAAAACGTATCAGTTGGTGTCTTTATTGAATCTAAAACAAAAAAAAGCCTTCGATAACAATTAATCATCAATATCCTAACTAAATAAGATGGAAAGATATGCCGCATTAGGCGGGCTGGGCTCGGGACTTGGTTTTAAAAAAGTTTTTAAACAGGAAAGATTACAGTTCTGTAAAAATGGGGTCAGTATTTTATCAGACTACTGCCATTTGAGTGTTGCTTGTGGTGTCCCCACAGGGGTCAGATTGTTGGGCGCCAACACTGTTTATGTGTATAATACAAGGTAAATGATATTTTTAATACGTTCGATACGAATAAGATCAGTGGAAACTCATACATTGCAGAGCGACACTGATATATTCTACTGTAGTGATGATTATAATGACCTGTAGAGACGGTAAACAGGGAAACTAAGATATCAGATAAAAAAGTGGATGGACAACAAATAAATTATCCTTGAATAACAACAAGAACTAAAATAATGATGTTGTAATCGCAATACTATGTTCGATTCAGACATAAGTATTGATGGTACCGACCCCTACAGTTGAAATCGGTAAAATGAACTAAATTTTTTGGGCGTAATTACTTGAAGGTAAACTTGTCATGGAAACCCCATGTCAGACACATTAAATACCAAATCTCAAAAAAGCCTCATCAATTAAATAAATAAAGCAAAATTTATAACCTTGATGGGAAAATGCAACTCCGTACTCTATACTGCACCTGGTACTGGGCTGGCCATACCTTACGTATTGCGTTGAAGTGTGGGGGAATACTTACAAGAACACATTAATCCTCTGAATCATATTTTACAGAAAAGAGCAGTGCGAATCAATTTCAGCAAGTTTGGTTTTGGTTTTGGTTGGAACATACTCATATCGTGTTTATGCAGTGCCAAAGAGTTGTTAAAATTTGATGACCTTGTAAATATAGTACAGCTAATAGTATTTTATTACAAAGATTCAACAAATTATTAAACTGGCCTAACCTAGCAACGTTTTTTATAACTCCATACGAGCTTAATGACTTGAGAGTTTTGAGTATTTTTCATTGCCGAGAAGCTAAACATGCTGATTGGTCTCATAGTGTTATACAAGAGACTCAGTGTTAACCCTACCATCGATTGGTTATTTGTTTTTTTACCAATTATGGTATATTGGGGTCCTTTAACCATTGTTATGTATGGTATTGTTAATTTCTTAATTTTTCCCTTATATGTTTGTATACAGTTATTGCAATTTTGTTACCTATGGTAATGCCGGCCACGATATATATGTTGTAGAAGTAATCCTTGAGCAATGCACAGTGAACGTTGAATGTGGTGAGCTCTGAAATGGGGAAATTTGGGGGTGGGATTTAATAAGTTTATATCTTCCCACTCCCTTTCGGGTGGAAATGGATGTTTATTTGTAATGCTGTATGTTTTGTTTTTTTGTTGTGTGCCATTGTCTGCCCGGAAATGTAATAAATAAATGAAAATGAAAATGAAAAATGAACATTCTAAGGAACACACAGATATATGGAGTGGAGGACAGGTTGAAAAAAAATGTTGGTAAGACTTCTAAACATTTGACCTGGCTGACTATCGGTGTCATTTCTAGGCCCATCCACATAAAACACTGGCACACAGTTTAAGTGTTCACTGGGTTAGTACAAAGCAAATCTATAAGGTCATTTCTCACAATAGCATCAATATGTGGAGCTGTGACAATTATTGCAATGGGCCTTTTAAGCCCGGCAGTTTAAGCTCCCCTCTTGGTTGAGAAATGTAATTAGGCCAGCTGAAGTACTCTGCATTATTTACAAAACACTTTCAGAGTTTGCAGATGACATCACAAGTTTATAAGCCTATATTGCAACATGTTAAACTGGGGTTTAAAAATTGTGTGAAAAAAACAAAACAAAAAACATTATTAAATAATATCTAATGTCGTCTTATATCTTCTATAGAAAAAAGCCTTCTGTGACTCCATTAGAGCAAGTTTATATAGAGTCCTTTTGACTAAAAGTATATATGTTTGTTTTGAATATTTGAGATCAAAAGGAAAAATATTCACATTCATTACTTGAATGCCTTTTCCTTGTTGTTTTGTTGTGGTGACTATTAATGGGAGGTTAGTTCTATCTTTCATTTCTATTGCTTATGTGTGAAGGTGTTGAAGCTGTGGCTTTGAGCCAAAGTTCTCCTCCCTCTGATGAGGAGTAGGGCAAAAGGCTGAGCTCCCAGGAAAACGGCTGGAGACAACGGTGAAAGTTTTTCCGGGGAAGCAAGACCCAAAGCCCGGAGAGGGACAGACAAAGGCCTCGTCCTCCCAGGTGTGATGGTGTCCTGGGATCGTTGACGGCATGGTCAGCCCTTCCCAATTTCTGAAAAAACAAAGATTAAGGTATGAACCATATAACAACAAAAAGCAAACCTGAGGTGGCTCGAAGCAAGTACATAAAAAAAAAAGGGGCTTGAAGATGACTTTAGTTTCTGTATTCTCCATCTCTCTAATAATGAGCCAGGCCCAATAAAAATTATATGTGGGCGACGGGGTGGCACAGATGGTAGAGCGGGTCGTTCTATGATCGGAAGGGTCGGGGGGTTCTAAATCCCGCCTCCGTGAAGGTGCACATTGTTGTTGTGTCCTTGGCAAGACACTTCACCCCCAGTGTCTGCGTACTGGCTGGTGTGAATGGGTGATCCTTGCTGTAAAGTGCTATAGTGCCTAATGAAGGCAGCTATATAGAGTTGAGACCATTTACCATCCAAAATCATGGTTCTAATGTTTAAATGGTTTAAGATCTAAAAATTGACCAATAAATGTACAATTTCAATACTACATTTATTTTATGAAAACATTTTAAAAAACCACTAACCCAGGTATCGACAGGTCCCATTAATTCCACGTCTCAGGGAAGAAGGTTCGAACCGTGCCTCAATCACAAGAAGAGCAGCAGCAACCACCACCAGTACCGAGAACCAGTACCAGTACCTAGCGCCTCCCTCAGAGAAGGCAAGAAAAAACTTCTGGCCCTCCTGAATCCTAAACAGACAATGCAAATGCAGATTGAGTAAACAGGAGTATGACATGGTATAATAGTGCGGATTTTTGTTTTAGATATACATCTCCACAAGGATTTCATTATGTTTAAGTTTTAGACATTTCAGACAGCACTTTAGTCTTCTTACAAGTGTTAATGCTACTGGGATAGTTTTAAAAATTTGGTAATTTAAACTAAGTAAATCATAAATACAATTGCAGTTAATTTTCCCAGCCAAAACTGTGCCAACCCTACTTTATTGAGTGGCACCAATATTTGTTGTAATGTAATAAACAGATTACCAAAGCGTCATAGTGATATTCTTCGTCCCAAGTAATTGGAGACAGTCAGGCAATCGAGATCATCAAGTTTGGAGAAGGATCTTCAGCCGCAAGCATTCTTATTTATGACAATAAAAAAAACAAAGACTAACACTTGAGACCCAAAGCCAATGGAATTAATAGCAACGTACTGGCACTGAATGTAAAACTGTACCTGGAACACAGGTGAATGCATCATCTATGTTTGTTTCCTGGAAAGGGAAAGATGGGATCTTTTGGGTCGAACAGGGACAGTGCATAGGGTCCTGGAACCTCGTAGGGGACATCACCGGTTTTCTTGCAAACAAATCGTAAATCCTAAAAACAAGAAAAGGAACACCATGGGACCTTTACGATAAGAAAGAGAAAGAATTATGCTGATGGCAACACATTTGTTGAACTATTGTAGGAGACATACCCCGTTTATCTCAAAAGGACGAGAGACAAGACAAACTCATGCTTCAATATTTGTGGGTTTCTGTATATAAATCAAAGATATATAAGGAAAAAAAAAAATATAATATATATATATTAATAATAGTGGATATTACTTTTGAACAGTGTACAATTAAAATAAAACATTTTGCAAACCTCTGTACTGCCTACCTTTTGCCGTCAGATATTGTCCTGGCTCTTTAATGAGAACACTCTGGTCGATGACGCTGATCCCACACAGAGAGTTGGGGTGCCCTGTCACCTGCAGCGTGGCATCTTCTCCTGGGACCCCCTTTCTGGATTAAACTCAACTTCCACCTGGACATCGCCAAATGTAACAATAGAAATAATGTTACAGATATTTTAAGAATCACCCATTCAAAATGACCATGATGAAATATGTGCTGTTCATCTGAAAAAGCTTCTTTCAAAAATAAGTTTAATTACACACAGTGTCAATGTATTTGTGGATTATAAGAGGCATCATATCTTTGAATGAGGGTTTAAGACAATACGGGTTCTGTACATCTGAGCCAAAGGATTGCATTTCCAGTCCTGGGCAGTGACGGACAAACTCAATCAAGTCTTGGCCCTTAACAATTCCCAACAAATAATCTGTCTCGTATTGGGTTAGTGTTTGATGCAAAATGTAATTGTCAAGGTGCAAATCAACTGCTGCTGCTTATAAACAATAAGGAAACACTAACAGCCCTAAGTGTTTCTTTATTCCTTCAAACATATGGAACCTCTGACCTTGTGGCTGAGCATTTCTCGGTGTTGAATTCAGCGCTGTGGGCAATCACGTAGGAACTGGGCAGGACGGCCAAGGCAACAACAACAAAGCTGGGTGCCAAGGCCGCAGTGATCGGTAGCTTGAAGGAAATACTGCCCTCAGTCACTGAAGGTAAAAAGCCATTTGTGTGAGGCCTCACTTCTTCACATTTCAAACCGTGTGGAAGTTATTGCTGCTTCACCCTGTATTGTTTGTCACAACAATTTGTTGGAATTTTTGCATCACAATATCATTGCGGTCGATGACCTGAAAATACACAAAACATGAGAAATGTTCAGCTTCACTCCTCGCTCTGTCAGTAGAGGGTTTGTTCAACTTTACTATACTGTAAGTTGTTTCAAATTCATACAAATGCAGGAATATAGGTTGTTTCGTTTTCATGTTGTCTGATGTAATTTGACTGTAACATGTAGGCTACAGTGTAATTGTATGCCAGCACAGAAAAAAAAGGGATTACTTTTAGAGGTTTCTCTTGAATAACAGACAGGTCAAATTGAAACTACACTCAATATCATGATTTGGTCACAGCTATTTTTAAAGTAGCCATCGCTTCTATAGTAATAGCAGTCCACCCAAGCCTCTCACCATGTACATGATGTCCATAGGGCCCCGGGCCTCTTGGACCACAGTGTAGTGAATGGTAATGTCCTCCTCAGAGCCACAGGGAGTGTCCGCTCAGTCCTCTTCACCTCCAGGAAGGAAGGAGAGGACTGCTGGGCCATGGACAGAGTAATGTCCCCGGTCTCATAGTAGGGGTCCCTGTAGCCCGGGTAGTCCAGCACTGGCTTATCACTGACCTGGGAATTACAAGGAGAGACGTATGGGTGATGTACGAGTAAGAGAACTGTCTACAGTCGGTTCAAGATGCCAATAATGTTTGCATATTTTAGATGTTAGATTTGCACAGAGGGGCTGACAGAAACGTAATTCCAGAATGTCTTACGTGGAGCCGGATGTCTCGTTGTATCCTGCAGTGTCGAGGGAGAAAGTGGCCACTCCGTTGTTGTCGGTCGTGAGGTTTTGGAGATGGCGGGACGACCACCGCTCACCCTCAAACAGGTACAGATCCATGTTTGCCAAGGGTTGGTCATCGTATCTGACTGCTTTAACCTAAAGAGGAAAAAAGAAAAATGAATTGATTTGATATTAACAAAAGTAATCGATTTAATCTGACTTACTTTTCCTTCCACAGTGGTGTCTTTCTCATAAACCTTAGGCGTGTCGAAAAAGGACAGCTTTTCCAATGACGTACGAGATTGTAACTCTGCTGTTGTGTGAGTGTGTGATGCCTGTGGAACACACAACAAAAGCTTGATATGCTGTAACCTTTTATAGAAACTGGGGAATCTTCACCCTTTCTCTACACCTGTCCTTTTACAGTTAAAACATATGCCATTAATGCAAATTGGATCTAGAATTGGCTTGAATTTGGTACAAGTGGAGACCAACACGGAATAAACTAGCAGACCAGGTTTGAGGTTTTATTTTTCAGCTCATATTATACAAGTTAAAGAATCTAGATTTTAAAATGACTAAAAAAAACGTTACCTGTTCCCTTCTCTTTCCATTTTGGCGATGATCTCCAGTGAATCCTGCAGAGCTTTTTGGTCAATTTTTTTGAAACTGGACATTGGACAGTAAAGGTAGCACAACCTTCATTTCGGCCTATAAAACAGATAACACTGGTGGTCATTAACTCCATCTCAACTACAACAATGACTTCCAACACTTGTTTTTCACAATAAAAGGACCATGTACCTGTTTGCTCTCCTTTGGCAGGGGGCAGTGACCTCCGGCAGGTTATTAGAGTTATCAGGCCTCGGGAAGAATAGATCAATTGGCCTGCATATTTCTAATTTAAGAGTCCCAGGAACAGGCTGCCCATAGGTGTATCTAAAGACAAGGTCATGTGTTCAAATATGAATCTATTTATTCATGTAATTATGTAATGTATTGCCTTATTCAACTTACTTTGCACAAACTTTTACACTGATCTTTTCTTGGGCAATGCTCACTTCATTGTCAGAGGTGATTTTGACGTCAAACTTGGGCAAAACTAGGGGTTTAAAACAAAGCATGGTTCTTTTAAACCATGGTGAAAGAACCATTGTGCGCTCTTATATGAAAGGCCACTACAAAACTCACTCAGTCCACATTCCTTTACCTTGTTAATGTCATTACATGTCTTATTTGGTTTAGCAATGGGATCTGGCAGCCCAAAACATGGGGCTCAGTTTGCTTTCTGATTGGGTTATAAGCTTGTGAATCAAAACAAAAAAATATCTGACATATTGTCTAGCTGAATACATACAAATTACAATTGTCATCAATATTGATTATATTGATTTGAACATGTCTATTGGAACATACCTGTGGACACAGAATTATTGCTTATGATTTAGTTTAGTTTATTTCAATGTTGTGGTTTAGTACCGGTTTTATTTTAAAGGAATAGGCCTCCGTTTTTACATAGTGAGATATGTTCTTACCTTAGCTTTAACGAGTTCATCTGTACCTGTCTGGTCTTCACGTGTGCCTTCAGTCACGTAAACACAGCACAGACGGCGTTTAGCATTTAGCCTCTCTCTTCTCTTCTATAGCTCCAAACGAGGTGAAGATAGAAGCTACCAAACTCTTCCACGTTTTCCCTATTTAAATATGGTTACGTGAAGTGTTACACTATAAAGTATAATTACACAAAATTAAACAATGTGGATTTTCTAAGCGGATAAAAAAGGGAACTATTAGGCCATGAGACGGACCCCAAATTTGGGCTACCGGTACCATTTTGAGGGATTAAATTTCCTTTTGATTTTCATGAAGGTACATAGCTCTAGTGTTGGAAAATGTGTGATAGCATCTGATCCATGGTAGTTTTCATGAGAAATCAACACTTTTATCATCCCATCTCAATATATGGTGTTCAGTGACTACAAGAGATAAAAATGCCTGTATAATCCAAGTGGTTGTTCTCTTCTTTTGCAAAATGCAGGATCTTGCAGACCATCAATAACAGAACCAACATTCGTTGGCTTTTTCAGAGAAACTGAGTGTTAATGGCTTGTTCATCATTATAATTTGCTGTGTAATCTTAAAAAAGTGAACTCTACCAGATCGATTAGGTAAATGGTTGTATATCTCCGAAACAGGTTGTGATGGAGACTTGTGTTTTTTTTTGCATTGAAAAGAGCAATGTCTGGGCTTTAATACGATGTGTCACCACCTTTCTAGGTCGCTGGGGGGCTGAGAAACATTATGTTGAAATCATTCAACTGAACATAGTGTATGGTGACATGATATGATTTTATCTGATCCCATGCTTTTTCTAATTTGGATTTTTTCATGTAATTCTATACGATTTTGCCTTGTGCTTGCAAAAACTAGCAGCAGGACTTAATCGAAAGGCAGTGATTCCAGCATCCATTAAGGCACATATCTTCACCAATCCAGCATGGAGCAGCAGATATTGATCGACTAGAAGAGACAATCATCGGAAAGGGACATCGCACATGGTTATTGGCATAGCCCTATGAGGCAACTCTGTTGTGATATTGGGCTATACAAACCATTGATTGATTGATAGCAGTATAGGCAAAGGTGTATGGGGTCCTCACCTGCCCAGTGCTGAACTTCCATGAGTTGAAAAGCTACAGTAGATTTCAATTTGAGGCCATGCCTGTAGCGGCCCACTTGGAATTACCACTCAAGATGCAGAGAGCTTCGACTGATGCAACTTTTATTCTCTCCTCTTTCTATCGCCGACATTATGGCACCGTGAAAACTATAAAAGTGCACAAAATGAGTGCCATTATTTTATCACATTTCAGTAGAAAATGCAGACATGTTCACATTTTAATCATAGAAATAGTTGAACACAAATCATAACATTGACATGAAATCAACACCTTTAAACTATTTATGTACAGCTTTTAATAAATGAAATAAAGACCACTTTTAAGTTTCTTAAATAAAATAAACAACCGTTTTCAATCACTGCACAACCTCTTTCTGCTTCCAAGGGCGCTAATCTTGCTAAACCCGCTAGCAGCCTCCTCCATGCACTTCTCATAGCCAATCTTTCCACATGGCAAACAAAAGACATGCATATACAAAAAAAAGAAAACAAAAACGATTTCAACTGCAATGAATAATTTCTCCAAAAGTTACAGCGTACGACAGGCAAATAAAGTACATGTTTTACATACCTATCCCAAGAGTAAAAGTTTTTATTGACTCTGAAGCAGCGTAGCAGTGTCGTTTCACTGAGAACGGAACCAGAAGTGACGACGCAAAGAGAGCTGTACAGGAAGAGCGGTGCTTTTCAAATAAGGGCGTAAAATAAAATAGCCTCGCTGGCATTTACACTCCCACCAAATCCTGATACAATGAATGAACAAATACACAAAGCAAGTGAATTGTACAGGATTTCCTGACTCTAATAAATGGATGCCTCTATTTAGAACTCTCAGAGGTATACAGGTGAGTGTACTTCATACAATAAAGTAGTGTATACATAACTATTGTTGCCTTATCTTAATTTGTTCATTTAATTCTCAAGGAGTAGTACTAGTTTTTGGATGGTCTCTCAATAACTGAGGGTTTGGAGGGTGCATCTTGCTTTCTTTGAGGCTTTCTCTCCCCAACTCGTACTTTGACTCGACGGACTAAGCCATCATGGTCTTGAACAGTCTCCACCACTCGTCCTAGCTGCCAATGGTTTCGTGGGAGGTTGTCGTCCTGATAATGACAATGTCATTGACTTTGAGATTACGCCGAGGTAAGTGCCATTTCTGTCTTGTGGATATGTTGAGCAGATACTCTCTTTTCCAGCGACTCCAGAACTGTTCGATGAGATACTGGACTCTTCTCCATCTTTTGTCGCGTATAAATCTTCCTTCACAAACACTCCGGGGGGTGGAAGCGCAACGTTTGTTTTCATCATGATGAGGTGATTCGGCGTTAAAGGTTCCAGTGCATGAGGATCATTGATTCCACCAACTGATAGTGGGCGACTGTTAACAATAGCCATGGCCTCATATAGCAGTGTTCTGAGAGAGGCATCATCAAGTCGACCTGGGCACTGTGCAAAGGTGGCGTTTAACACATTCCTGACTGTTCTTATTTGCCTTTCCCAGACACCTCCTGCGTGGCTAGCGGAAGGGGCGTTGAAGACAAATTCGCCCTGCATTTCAGATAGGAAGGTCTCCAATCGTTTGGCGTTGCATTGCTTGAGTGCTTCCTTGAATTCGTTCCTGGCACCAATGAAGTTGGAACCTTGGTCACAATGTAATTGTTGGACAGATCCTCTAAGGCTGATGAAGCATCTCAATGCATTAATGAAGGAGTCAGTAGACATATCCTCAAGCATCTCGATATGGACAGCTCTCGAGTACAGACACGTAAAGATCAGACCATATCTTTTATGTTCTTTGCGGGCTGTCTTTACAATGAACGGGCCGAAGCAGTCCATGCCGCTAAATGTGAAAGGTGCTGAGGCTTCAAGACGTTCTTTAGGTAGTTCAGCCATCCGCTGGCTCTCCGTAGGTCGTCGAAGTTTCCTGCAAAGTACACAGGTGTGTATCAGTTTGGCCACCAGTTTGCTTCCACCAATGACCCAGAATCCATTAGTTCTAAGCTCCATTTGTGTCTGGCTTCGACCTTGATGGCATGTCTTAGCATGGTAGTGGGACGCAATCAGCTTGGTTATGTGACTGTTGCTTGGTAAGATGAGTGGGTGCTTCACTTTGTGGCAGAGAGACGACCGCTTTAATCTCCCACCAACACACAGAAGTCCTTCAGACCAGATGGGGTCAAGACTGAAGAGAGCGCTTGAGTTTGGCAGGTCCTTTTCAGCTTGGAGCATTTTTATTTCATGAGGGAAGGCTTGCTGCTGTACGATCTTTATCACTGCTTCGACAGCTTTCTCACGCTCCTTGACAGTCACATGTTCTGTGTGTTTTTGTTGAGACCTCAGTCTTTTGATTCTTGCGACCACCTTTACAAGTTTCGTCCAAGAGGAAAACTGATTCAGACGATCGAGAATGTCATTGAAGGTACTGGCTTCGGTTGCGAGCACCTGAATTGTCTTGACTTCGGGATCACCAACGAGTAATTCAGCTGGAGTGCTAGGTGTTAGATGTAATTCACGTTCCCAGAGAAACTTTGGTCCTTGCAGCCAGTTTGTTGAGTGAATGTCTGAAGCATGGAGCCCTCGTGATGCATGATCCGCTGGGTTTTCTGAGGTGTCAACATAATACCACTGATTGGGATTACTGTTGTCTCTGATAAGTTGAACGCGGTTTGCAACAAATATGTGGAACCTGCGAGCATCATTGTTGATGTAGCCAAGTACAACTTGGGAATCAGTCCAGAAGAACTCGTCGTCGATTTTCATGTCAAGCTCAGCTTTTAACAGGACGCTTACTTTTGCAGAAACCACCGCCGCTGCGAGTTCAAGCCTCGGGATACTTGTGACCTTTGAGGGTGCGACCCTTGCTTTACCCATCACAAGACTACAATGGACTTCGTCCTTGTCATTTATGTACCTGAGGTAAGAACATGCACCATATCCTATGCAACTGGCGTCCGAAAAATGGTGTAGCTCTACTCTGACGATGTTTTGGAAGTTATGTGGGTGGTAACATCTGGGAATTGAGACCTCCTTCAACTCGACAAGACCATTTATCCATTTCTCCCACCGTGGCTTCATATCTTCTGGGAGTGGGTCGTCCCATCCGATGCCTCTGTGACAAAGCTCTTGGAGGATACGTTTTCCACATAGGCTGAATGGAGCGATGAATCCAAGTGGATCGTAGAGCGAGGCAATGACAGACAAACAGCCACGGCGAGTCGAAGACTGATCTTTCAGACTGATGTTGAAGCTGAAGGTGTCGTCCTTTATCGACCATTGAATGCCAAGAGCGCGTTCTGAAGGGGTTGGATCAAGCCCAAGAGGTTCAACGGTTGATGCTCTTTCTGAAAGGTCTAAGTTGGAGAGAGCAGCTTCTTCATTCGAGTTGAATTTGTGAAGGCGTAGGCCTCCCTTTCTGCACAACTCTTGTGACTGAGTGATCAGTTCCTTGGCTTCCTCGACTGATGAAACGCTGACTAATCCGTCATCAACGTAGAAGTTTTTCTCCACAAAGGTTGACGCTAGAGGATAGTCGGCTTGGTGTTGTCGTGCGAGATGCTTTAAACCAAAATTGGCGCATCCTGGGGACGATGCAGCTCCAAAGAGATGAACTGCCATTCTGTAGTCTTGAGGCTCCTTCTCCAAATCACCATCTTTCCACCAGAGGAATTTCAGATAGTTTCTGGATTCAGGGGTGACGGCGAACTGATAGAACATTCTTTCGATGTCGCAGATTACAGCTACAACTTCTTTCCTGAATCTGCAAAGCACTCCTACCAGAGGATTGATGAGATCGGGTCCAGTTAGTAGGGTGTCGTTTAGGGAGATACCATGGAATTTGGCCGAACAGTCGAAAACAACTCTTAGCTTGTCCGGCTTTCTGGGGTGATAGATTCCATGATGTGGCAGGTACCACTCGGTCAGCCCCTGAGATGTTGTAGGAGCAGGCTCTGCATCACCTTTGTTGATGGTTTCCTCCATGAATGTTCTGTACTGATCGTAGTATTGTCTGTTGGCCTTTAGCTTTTTCTTGAGACACTGTAGGCGGACTGCAGCCAACCTCTTGTTGTCTGGCAGGTTGGGTGGACTGTTGCCTTTGAAAGGGAGAGGCATTTCGTAATGTCCATCTTCTCTTTGTGTGATGTGGTTACTGAGGAACTGTATGAAATGGACATCTTCTTGGGACACATATTTGTTCTCCTGGGTTCTCTCCGCAAAGTCTGATTCTAGGGCTTTTAGAACATCTGTCGCTGATGGAACAGGCAACTCTTTTACTGTGAGCCGATGCACAAAGCTCTGGTTTCCTTGTCTGTCTAGGTGGGGTTTGACGAGCCGATTATACTCCATCCTAGTTCGGACCTTTGTGCGAAGGGTTCATGCTTGTCACCTATGATGACTTCGAGAGGAGCCAGTGCTGATGGACAGTCATATCCAATTAAGAGCCCTACATCACAATCTTGGAGAGGTGGCAACTTATCCGCCAAGCTTCTGAGATGAGGCCACAGTAATGCCGTTTCCTTCGTTGGGATGTAAGACTTGTCCACTGGGATAAAGTCACGGCTATAAGCTTGTTGTAGTTGGATACAACTCTCAGAGTGGAGTCCTCGAACTTGTAAACCATGAACACTCTTACTCGAAATGACTGTGTCAACGGCCGTCATGGTACTAAGTTTCAGTTTTACTGGTTGG
Organism: Neogobius melanostomus; assembly: GCA_007210695.1. NCBI lineage: Eukaryota > Metazoa > Chordata > Actinopteri > Gobiiformes > Gobiidae > Neogobius > Neogobius melanostomus. The sequence goes on along the minus strand of VHKM01000668.1, from coordinate 82,531 downwards.
AGATCCACATTCAGCTTATCAAGTACATCCTCTAAAACAAATGTGGAGTCACTTTGTGTGTCTAGTAATGCGTAAGTGAGTATTTCTCTGTGTGGCTCTTGTGAAGAAGACACAAAGACAGGAACTATACTTGAGGTAGCAGAAACGCGTTGTGTTGATGTATGAGACATGACCCTTTGTGTTTCCTGGCTTGCAGGTTCTTCCATGGAAGTGGAGCTATTTGTTACTGCTTTTGCAGGGTTTTGCTTCCTGTTTTCGTGCAAGCAGGTTGGATGACGACGCTCACAGATGTTGCATGTATGTCGCCTTTTACAATCTTTGGTGATATGACCTTTTCTCAAGCATCCAAAGCAGAGCCGATTTTCATGGATGAATGCCTTTTTATCTTCAACACTCTTAGCTGTGAAGGTGGGACACTTTGCGATTCCATGAGTTTCATTTTTACAAACCGGGCAAGGTGATTTTGGTTTACTAATGTTTGTGTCTTGTTTCTCTTGAGCGGAGCTCTTTGGTTGCATGTTGGTGTTAAAGACTTTGGCTCTCTTTGGGATTCGGTCATCTACAGGTTTGAAATTCATCAACAGTGGCGAAGCTATCGGGTTACAAGCTATTCGTGCTTCTCTACTTAGAAATTCTGTGAAGCATGCAAGCTCTGGATAGCTGTCAGATTTGTCAAGTTCATCTACAACGATTCGACTCCACTTGCGCACGATCCATTCTGGCAGTTTTTTAAGCAATTTGTGATTTTCCTCACAATCGTTGAGGATAGCTAGTCCTTTGACATGTGGTATTGCTTCAGAGCATCCTTTGAGGAAATCAGCAAACTCTCGTAGCGCTAGTGGGTCGTTTGTGCCGATCTTTGGCCATCTCATGAGTTTATCGCGAAACGCTTTCTGTATAATGAATGGGTTCCCATATCTGTCCTCTAAGACTTTCCATGCTCCATTGTATGCGTTTTCTGAATCTCGATAAAAGAAACCTTCTACAGCTTTACGTGCTTCGCCTGCGAGATAATTTTTGAGATAAAACATCTTCTCGCTTGCTGGCAGGGGTTTTCGATCAATCAGAGTCATGAATGACATTTTCCAATCAGTAAACAGTAACGGGTCACCACTAAATGTGGTGGGTTCAGGGACTGGCAAGCGATTCATGCTTAACGAGTTAGCGATTGCTTGTGCTATGCTGACAGACTCCTGGTTCATTGTCATTTCAGGAATTGCTTGGTGAGGTTGGAATGATGCAGCATTTGGATTAAGTTGAGGTTCAATTTGCCTTCTGTAGCAAGCAGAGTTAGTTTTGTGGTCAATTTCACCATTGTGGTTTTCAAACCCTTCAAAGCTGTCATAGGCTTTCACCCGAGCTGTTGCAATAGCAACTTCTTTGTCTGCTTGTAACTGCTGTAGTTTTGCTCTTTCTTGTTCCAACTGTTGTTGCATTTCCACCTCCTTTAGTTTAATATCTGACAACATTTTTGCCTCTTTGAGTTTCCATTCACTTTCTAACTTGTGAAGATGTGCTTGCTGCGCTCGAATTTCTTCCATGGCTTTTGATTGCTCTAGCTTGGCAGCAAGCTCTGCTTCTGCATCTACTCTACTGCTGCGGGTACTGGTTGAGCCAGAGCGATAGCTCAGTTGATCTGACGACTCTAATGAGCTTGCAGTTTCAGTTACGCTGTGGCCAAAGACAGACCCATATTCATTTTTACTTAACATTTCTCTGACTCTTTCTTTCTCAAGTTGGTTATTATATTCCTCATTAACAGTCTTTAGACGGTTACTTATAAGGTTACAGACCTCCCTTGTTAGCGTAACGCAAGCGTCCATTTTGTTGACAATGTCAGGTGTGGTGTTACCGTTACGTAGGATAGGTTCATACTGTAAACTTACAGCGTCGTGCTTTGCTTCAATATTTTGCTGCATTCTATTGAGGTCTTCTACTGAGCAGAGAGATTTTAGTTTCGTTCTAGTTTCCCTTGCTACTAGCTTCCAAGAGTCATAAGTTTTGTTGAATGATTTTCACGTTTTTTGATATCTTGGTTATGCATCTCTAGGCCTTTCTCTGTTAATTTTCTTTCACGTGAGCTGGATTCGCGTGGCGCGTTTGTGGGGTTGTCCATTTCCTCTATTTGTGAGCTGGATTGCCATGGTGTGCTTGTGGGGTTATCTATTTGCTTTTCTGGTAATGACATTTTGTTTCTTTAGCTGTTTTAAGTCGACTATAGCTTTAATTGTCTTATTGTCTGACTCTATACTTTTAAGCTGTAGTTAATCTTTACCACAGAGTAATGCTGTGTCAAGCATTTACAGATTATGGACATTCAAAGAGATGGTTAGCATAAAACAGCAAAAAAAAACAAAAACAAATGTTCATGAATTAGCTCTGTAGACGATGGCTAATAAGCTTCATCTTTTAACCATTTTCATAAAACAGACATGTCATGAATTATTATTCCACAAAACGTGTCGATCACCTACAAATATTAACCAGATTCCGTAGTATTATGTGTTGGAAGTCCACAAATGATTTTGGCCTTGTAAGTGCAGTTGTTGATGCGAGTGGAGTCAGCTGACTGGTAACAGGTTGGTAGCTGGATCTCTGATGAAATGGCTTCAGGGTCTCTGCAGGGATGGTAGGTCTCTTGCAGTCAAAGAGAGTTTTCACTGTAGCGGCCCACTTGGAATTACCACTCAAGATGCAGAGAGCTTCGACTGATGCAACTTTTATTCTCTCCTCTTTCTATCGCCGACATTATGGCACCGTGAAAACTATAAAAGTGCACAAAATGAGTGCCATTATTTTATCACATTTCAGTAGAAAATGCAGACATGTTCACATTTTAAATCATAGAAAATAGTTGAACACAAATCATAACATTGACATGAAATCAACACCTTTAAACTATTTATGTTACAGCTTTTAATAAAATGAAATAAAGACCACTTTTAAGTTTCTTAAATAAAATAAACAACCGTTTTCAATCACTGCACCAACCTCTTTCTGCTTCCAAGGGCGCTAATCTTGCTAAACCCGCTAGCAGCCTCCTCCATGCACTTCTCATAGCCAATCTTTCCACATGGCAAACAAAAGACATGCATATACAAAAAAAAGAAAACAAAAAACGATTTCAACTGCAATGAATAATTTCTCCAAAAGTTACAGCGTACGACAGGCAAATAAAGTACATGTTTTACATACCTATCCCAAAGAGTAAAAGTTTTTTATTGACTCTGAAGCAGCGTAGCAGTGTCGTTTCACTGAGAACGGAACCAGAAGTGACGACGCAAAGAGAGCTGTACAGGAAGAGCGGTGCTTTTCAAAATAAGGGCGTAAAATAAAATAGCCTCGCTGGCATTTACAATGCCCAAGAGATGAAAGAGTGAAGCCAGACTTCATGTGCAAAACATGGTGTGGATCCTTATGAGGCAGCCACAAGCTGAACATCAAATGGTCCCAAGCTGGACTGGTTTCAGCATAAAATAATATAATCCTTTAGAGATCCGTGATAAAATAATCCATGACAAAGTAGAAATCTGAGAGGGTGTAGTAGCACCTTACCACAAATGTGCCATCTACTGAAAAGAGCACTGTGTATGAGATCTTTAAGCGTTCTGACCTCATGTGTGAAGAGTTGCATCTGGATTCAGTGATAGTTGTCCTAGAGTCTGCTTGGATGCATAAAGAACAATTCTGTGGGACGTCTGCTGTGATCTTGGCTCCTCTGCTGAGGGACTCCTTCGGCCCTGGGTCTCTAAAGTCTGGATCTCTCTTTCTGTGGTTTCTCTTTTCTCCCCCTGGGATTTTAAGTTTTTCCTTGCTATTCTGGAGAGTCTATGGACAGGGGACACCCACGCTGCTCCTCATCACCTGCTGCTGGCATTTAATTGGACATCATGTTTATGTTTGCCTGGATACTTCACTTTCCTGGACTTTACATTGTCTTATTTACTGTTTTGTTTAATTGCCTTAATATTTAGTGCAGCCCTGTGAGGGAACCCCTGTTGTTATATTGGGCTATACAAAACCATTGATTGATTGACAATTCATACTATCTGCAATGCATTGTCTATTCTTGGGAGGAGATTTCAGGATGGTGGGCTGAGGGATGTTTGCATTGAAGCTGGCATAGTTGCTGAGGGACCCATAAGTGAGGTGATGGATGGGAAACACTATTACCGTGCAGAGTACACAAGTGCATTTATGAAGCCATGATGAGACTGGTCAGAATTCACTAATCAGTTAGACACTTTTATCTGGAGGTGTTCTAGACCTCCGCCACAGCAATGGAGAACTCTCAGCTTGCTGGATATCATATGTGGAATTAATGGAGGATGTAGTCCTTGGTCTTTTAACAATCCTCACGTGAAGGAATTTGGACTTTTGACATCTTCTCCTACTCCTACCATGGGTTAGGAAAATCAAAGAGTAAATAAGTACAGTAGGTGAAAATGTACCTTTTGTAATAGGTTAAGTAGCATGAATTACATTTGTGTAAAACAATGGCATAGCTATTAGTGGGTTGTCTCATGATCGGAAGGTCAGGGGTTTGAATCCCAGCCCCTGAAGAACACTGTTGTTGTGTCCTTGGACAAGACACTTCACCCTCCTTGCCTACAGTGTCTGTGTACATTGGTGTATGAATGAGAGAGTGAATGGGTGACTGGTTTCTTGCTGTAAAGCGCTTTGGGCCTGAGGAAGGTAGAAAAGCGCTGTATAAGTTGAGACCATTTACCATTTACCATAAAAGGTTCATTTAATTCCTGTTAAATTTGTTGTAAATAAATGCTTTTGCTCATGTTCCAAAACCTTCTCAAGACCAGACTAAAAATTATTTATCTTCTGACAACGCTATGATTTAATGTATGCATGGACCCACCGCTTACTTGTTCCCAAAGGCACATGTCGGGTTGGAACCCTTTAAGAAAACTCTGTTTCATTAATACTTCTTTAATAAAGCAACAAATATGGCAAATCTCGGGCATTAGACAGACATTATTGTAAAATGCCACCAAGTCAGAGTTCACTTAACCCTTTTTCTTGTGATATTTGAAAATCATCCACCATATCCAAAAACTACCTTGAATCTAATGCTATCACACATTTTCCAAACACAGGGTCATATATCTACACAAAAATCACCATGTGGTTTAATCCCTCAAAATGGTACCGATTGACCCTCCGTCTCACGGCCTATATATTGTAAGGCGTAATAATACCAGGAGTAATTCGGCATCCGCGCAGTGATATCTTCACTTTACTGTGCGGATGCCGAATTACTCTTGGTATTATTATTGGTATTTTTACGCCTTACAATATAGTTCCCCTTTTTATCAGGGACTACGGGTGGAAATTAGCACTTGAGCTATAACCTGGTACGATGCATCTCTCCCTTTGAGGTTAATGTTTATTGTACACTGTCCCTGTTTCTCTAAATAAATAAACTAAACTAAACTAAACTATCCGCTTAGAAAATCCATGATGTTTAATTTTGTGTAATTATACTCAGTGTTGGGTGTAACGAGTTACAAAGAAACGCGTTACACTAACGAAACTACTTTCTCAGGGAAAAAGTAGAGTAACGCGTTAGCTACCGTCAATTTAGTAACGTAATGCCGTTTATTTTTCAATCCGCCGCAACGTTACTTTTTGTTTACTATGGGCAGATGTCACCGTGACAGTCATCTGCTGGGCACTTGCGCACACGACTCGCGCGCGCGAGTTCTCACTCCGCATGAGAGACAGTCAGAGGCTGGCCGCAGGTGGTGGCGGCAAAAAGACGACGAGCGACAATGGCAAGCGAAAATCAGCCAACAACGAGGCTAACATTTGAGGGATGGAGGTATTCTCACTACTTCGAACTTGTTGAGACTAAGGGGAAGAATGTAAGTGTAAGGTGTACACTGTGCAGAGTCCTGCACGGGTCCATTTTTGGAGACCCGTACCCACCCGCACCCATCCGCTACAGCACTTACCCGCCCGTAAACCCGTGATTATATCAAGAGTTAAATCCGTACCCGCCCGGACCCGTTAACATTCTACCCGTTACCCACCCGTGCCCGTGATACATCACCCAAATTAAAAGCATTATATTGAATCACTTTATTTTTTTCGATGCGCATCTGAACGAAGCAACGTGACGCTATTGAGGGTTGAATGCAAACTGATAATACATCGGTGCGGTTGATTCCTGTGTATTGTCAATGTAAGTGCGCGCACATGTGCGGGTGATGAGTGTGCATGGCGGCAGGTGCCTTGGAGCTGTGGGAATCAGCGGCAATGCGCACCCGCTGTTCAGAGCGCCTGAGGAGGCCGGAGGAGTAAAAACACAGATTCGCGAAAAATGTATTGAATTTGGAACATCATAACCACTCGGAGACACTGCCTGGAAAGAGGAGCAGCAGCGGTTTGAAATGCCTTTCCCGAGCCCAGGCATTCGGATCAGAGGAATCATATGGAAACACGTGCGCGATTAAAATAAAGGACGCACTGGATTACAAACATGTTTTTAAGTGGATTTTATCATGACATGATCGCTGGACAGACAGGTAGGCTACTACACACTCCAAACCCACACGTATTGAAATAATATCCAGGAGAGGGAGAGAGGAAAGCGGCTCTTTCCTCTCTCCCTCTCTATTTGCCTCAAATGTCAGAGAAATGTAGGCTCGTAAAACTATACTGTCACCAAGAAGCAACAGCACGTTGCTGTTATGTCCTTAATAGTAGAACTTCCATAACACATTTAGGAACAAAGTCGAGCAACATAAAAGTAACACAAAAGTAACGTAAAAGTAACGAGTAACGTAATAAGTTACTTTCTTTAGAGAGTAACTAAGTAAAGTAACAGGTTACTTTTTAAAAGAAGTAACGAGTAATGAGAAAAGTTACTTTTTAAAAGTAACTTACCCAACACTGATTATACTTTATAGTGTAACACTTCACGTAACCATATTTAAATAGGGAAAACGTGGAAGAGTTTGGTAGCTTCTATCTTCACCTTGTTTGGAGCTATAGAGGAGAAGAGAGAGGCTAAATGCTAACGCTGTCTGTGCTGTGTTTACGTGACTGAAGGCACATGTGAAGACCAGACAGGTACAAATGAACTTGTCAAAGCTAAGGTAAGAACAGATCTCAGTATGTAAAAACGGTGGCCTGTTCCTTTCATAGTATTATCAGTTTCATTTTGATCAGCTGTTGGAGTATGAGATGTCAGATATACTTGATTTTACAAATGTATCTGACGCAACACAAGTAAAGCCATTACTATAGCCTACAGGTTGGATGAAAAAGTTTGAAGATCACTACAAACAGACGTACCATACTTCTCCACCTTGAAGCTGTGGATGATCCGGTCCTCCCTAAAGGAGACAGAGATCTGGTAGGTTCCCTCTTTAGCTTCAGTGTTCAGTGGGTGGGACAGCTGCAGGATTTTACCAGCAGAGTTTTGTTTCAGCCACTGTCCAATGCGGTTTCCGTTTGCATCCTGTCAAACAAATAGGAATGATTTTATTATGACTCATGAAAATGTAAACCCTTTCATACTAGGGTCTGGCCTCAATTTTCAATGATAATTATTTTATCTATTTATTTTTCAAGTATCTAATATCAATCATTTATAAATGCTCACGAAAACAATTGGAGTCTTACCTCTAGTTCGATCATATCATACTGCAACAGAAAGCAAATACATTCAATCAATTGAATACATAAATACATTTGCAACGCTTTATAGTTTTATTGAAAATGAGAATTAATATCCAATTAAAAAGACATCTTAAACCCCATTGAAGAAGCATGGGTTTAGGTGGAACTGAAGGCAAGGATGCGTATATAGCCAAGTTTGCAAATCCTAAAATATGTTCAGTCTATTATTTGAGCAAAACAAACAATGAAAGTGTTTGAATAGCTTTACAATTTTTTTTTCTTTAGTTTAGTTTGTTCTATTTTGGTTTATCAATATAATAAAACAGAACCAGCATCAGCACCATCCTTCATGAAAAACAAGAGCGAAAAGGCATTGACTGAAGACTAATTTTACCAACACTTTCTAAATTTGATCACCGAGAAAAGATCAAATACACCTTCACCAATAAACAAGAGGACTAACCATATAAATGTCTGTGTTCATAGAATAATGTTTGAAATATAACTGACCTTGTATCACATGAATTACCGCATTTTGAGGGACTATTTTCTCGCAGATCACTCCGCCGCTGCGTTAGCTTACAGCCACGAAAGCTAATGCTAATGAAATATAAGTTATTTTAAATGCAAAGTGGTTAAAATGATTCTATTAACACAGACATTTAGGCCCTGTCCATACGAAGTCATGCTGAGGACCAAACGCAAAGATATTTTATCAATCCAGTGTATCGTCCATATGAGTCCGGCGTTTTGGGGGTCTGTAAACGAACATTTTCCAAACTAGGTCCCAGAGTGGAACGATCTCAAAACGCCGTTTACGTGGCGCCGTTGTTACGACGTCTCCGCAACTTTTACTAAAACGATGACATCACCGCACCAGAGTGGAGTCTTTTATCCATGATCTACTGACCTTATGAGTTTTACTCATGGATCTGATGGTTTTACTCCGCTCCTCTTTGCTCCACTGCAGTCCATGAGCCACAGGTGACAAGTAGAAAAACGGTCTGTGTTTTTGGACTGACAGTCAAAGTCCGGTCACTGACAGATTTTTCTGCTTTAGTCCCGTTACGTCTGAAGAATAAACTCGCCTCCTCGTCTCTTCTGTAAATCGTAAATCCTTGAATCCGTTTCATTTTCACTGTTTACATTCCACAAAAGTTTACTGCGCATGCGCCTCTACATCTTGTTCTATTATCTGTGTTAGCGTCACAGCGCCACACACAGATGAATCACGCCGTTTTCACAGACCTGAGTTAGCCCATGTGGACGCACACAGCTGGCTTCGTGCTTACAAAGAAAGTTTCTGAAAATATAAGCGTTTTGTCTTCGTGTGGATATAGCCTTATATGGTTAGTCTGGTGTTATAAGTGATTTACCTCAGGTGCACTGTGGAGTGGGTCAGACTGTTTTTAATGCAGGCTAACTGATACCATAGAAATGCTTTAGCCTTACCCTAGCCTAGCGCCACTAGACTCTTCAAATATAAGAACTGCATGAATTAAAAAAAAAAATATCTCCAGACAACAACAACACTCTGGATAACTAGGAAATGAGGCCCTATGTCAAAAATCCTGAAATATCCCTTTAACCAAAAAAAAGTTACGTAACAAAAAGCGTGGGAGCTGTGACCTCAGGACTTTTACACAAGATTTTATTCACAGAACTCAGAGTTATGCAACAGCCAAGATCAGTCGGCCTCATTTCAAATCAAAGAAGTCACTCACCTTTCGACAGGTAGGCCTCAGCTTGGTGTCCAGTGTGACCAGTCTGAAGTGCACTGCGGAGAGGAGCGGGTGTTACTGCTGCTAGCCACAGAGTTGTAATTGTATTAAAGACTGCACAATATTTGATGAAAAAAGGTACACATATAATCTTGTGTGGAAGTATTCATGTGTACAGTACAAGCAGATGTATCTTTATGTGTATGAACAAACTGAAAATTACCAGTTTGTCCTGGGAGGTAGATGGGTTTATCCGTCTGGATGAATGTCACTGGTTTGTTCACTTGGATCCAGACTTTGCGAACCTCTCGTGAGTAGAACGTTTTTCCGATCACCTCCACCTGTAAGCTCCACGCCCCGTCGTCTTTAGCCACTATAGGAGCCTGCAGGGGACAAAACAAAAGCATTGTGGGTTTCCGGGAGCGATCCAAGATGGCGGATTAGCTTTTTACCTTTCCCAATCAGAAGAACGAAAACTCCACATAACTCGAAAAAATACGTTATTCTAACTCTCAAATTGGATCATAATGAGTGCAAAAGGGAAAAGAAGCCAGCGGAGGAATGCTAAAAATAAAAATGACGCAAATACCGATGAAGACAACGAAGACGGAGCTAGCTCCACGGAGCTAACCGAGGTGGACGAGGAGCTAACAACGGCCCAAGCTATCATGTCTTTGTCGAACAACATCACTGAAATGAAAGACGAACTTAAACAAGAGCTTGCTAGCCTTAAGTCTGAGATGAATCAAAAACTACAGAATGTAACTGTTGACGTGCGAAACCAAGGAACAAGATTAACTGAGGCCGAACAGCGAGTAAACGAGCTTGAAACCGTGAACATGGATATGAGAGAGGCACTACTCCATTGCCTTGCCCAGCAGAAATCGCTTCAGGCTAAGATGACCGAGTTGGAGGGAAGGTCCCGGCGGAATAATATCCCTATATATGGGATCAGAGAAGGTAGCGAGAAGGATGAAACGGTGACTTTTGTTAACTATTTCCTGAAGAAAGAACTCGCCATCGGAGAGGACGTAGACCTACAGATACAGCATGCGCACCGCTCATTAGCTCCGAAACCCAAAGACGAGCATGCAGCCCCAAGATCCATTCTGATTAACTTTCAGAGATTTGACATTAACAATAAAGTCTTAAGAAAGGCTTGGGCGAAGAAGATTGTTTACGATGGTAAGGTGATCTCATTTGCTCACGACATGCCAACTGAGATTTACAACAAGCTGAAAGAATACAAAGACATCAAGAAAATTCTCAAGAAGCAAAGCTAGGTTTTCAAACACCATACCCTGGTCGGATGAGGATTCACTGGGACGACGGACCGTGCCTGTACAAGAATGCGACAGAGGTGGCAAGTGAAATGAAGAGAGGCTACCCCGTGGAAGCACCGCGACCTGTTGCTGGCGTAGATTGAGAACAAGCTCTCACCGAGGGCGCACATTGGGACAGGACGGATGACACGCACACCGACCGGGTGCGTGGAAGGCTCCGGGAATTTCACCGGGCTCAAGTACAAAATTACTGAGTGGACCACTAGATAGTACGAAGCCATATATAGTAGTATCTGTCAAAGCAGGTCTGTTCGTTTGATTTATAATCCTAAAAATTGGTTAATTTGCGCTGATATAATATGTTATTATTTGGAAACTCCGCTATTACTGAATTTCTGATTGGGATGGGGAAGTTTTTTTGTGTGTGCGTTTGTTTTTGTTTGCTCTTGCTCAGGAAGAGGAACTTTGCTTATTGCAGAGAGGGAGCCCCTACTTCAAGAGGGATTTTATTCTCCCACATTGGACATTAGGGTGTAGGATGACAGGGTCTAATAATACCCTGAGGGTGCAAGTTCTTTTTTTGTTTTTGTTGTTGGTTTTTTGTTTTAAGTTTGTTCTTACACTCGGCATGTGTAATTGTGATATCTGGGATGAATAGGGATAATTATAAAGTAGCCTCATGGAACGTAAACGGACTCAATAATCCTGTCAAAAGGAGTAGAGTGATGTCTTGGATAAAGAAAGAAAAAATCAAAATTATGTTTCTTCAAGAAACTCATCTCTCTCAAACTGAGCATGAAAAGTTAAAGAAATTTGGTTTTAATAATACTTTTCATAGCTCATTTGAGACCGGCCATAAAAGAGGAGTGGCAGTGTTAATACACAATTCCTTGCATTTTGAATGCATTAAACAATTGAAGGACAGTGAAGGCAGATATGTCCTGGTACAATGTAAAATAGAGGGTAAGCTTGCAACCCTTCTTTCGGTCTACCTCCCTCCAGATTACAGCTCAAATTGTTTGAAAAAATCCTTGAAATAATATCCTCTGACACACAAGGAGTATTAATATGTGCAGGTGATTTTAATACAGTCATGCACAAAAATGATACATCTAACAATAAAAGGATAATTATGCCACAGAGTAAATTGCTGAGACAAGGTTTGAATGACTTGGGTTTGCTTGACGTTTGGCGAGAGGTACATCCAACTGAGAGAGATTATACATATTTTTCCCCCCCACATACAGTATACTCAAGAATTGATTTCTTTTTTATGTTCTCAAATGACAGGCACAGAATAAGAAGTTGCGAAATTGGTACTAGGGGTTTGTCAGACCACTCACCAATATATTTAACTCTTTACTTAGATACGAGACCAAAGAGGACAATATGGAGGCTAAATACTAGTCTACTAAATAATAAGAACGTTGTCAATAAAATAAAAACAGAAATAAATTTTTTTCTAGAAGTAAATGACAATGGACAGGTTGATTCTAATGTTCTGTGGGATCCTTTGAAAGCAGTTATTAGAGGAAAATTCATATCACTGAGCTCAGCAATAAAGAAAGAGAAGGAAAGAAGACTTAGGGAACTGGACAAATCATTGAAAGATTTAGAAATGGAACATATTAAGACTCCCACTAATCAGGTTTTAGAGTAGATTAAGAAAATAAGAAATCAAATTTCACACTTGTATAAAGAAGAAGAAGACAAAAAAATACAAGTTCTTAAAACAGTCATATTATGAAACTGGGCCAAAAGCTACCAAATTACTTGCTCGTAAAATACGCCAAAAACAAATTCAACATTCAATCTGTTCAGTAATTAATCCACAAACTGGGTCACTTGAAAAAGATTTGGATGGAATTGATAATGCATTTCAGACTTACTACGAAACGCTATATACACAGCCTGAACAAACTAATGCAGAAAACATAAAAGAATGTCTTAATTCATTAGATTTACCATCAATAGGGACACAACAGAATGAATGCTTAACTAAACAAATTGACATAAAAGAACTAGAAACAACTTTGAAAAAATTAAAAAATAATAAAACGCCAGGTACTGATGGCCTACCAGCAGAATGGTACAAGACATTTGAAGAAGTATTATCTCCAGTTCTCTTAAAATCACTTAATTGGACTCATCAAAACAATAAAATGCCGCCATCTTGGTCAGAAGCCATTATAACCATAATACCTAAAGAAGGGAAAGATAAAACATTGTGTAATTCATATAGACCAATTTCGATTTTAAACCAAGATTATAAACTATATGCATCTATTATGGCCAATAGGTTAAACTCTTTCATTACAGATTTAATTGATGAGGATCAAACTGGGTTTGTCGCTGGTCGGCAAACACAAGACAATATAAGACGTTCTCTTCACATAATTAATAACATCCACACCAATAAACAAAAACCAGTGTTGCTAAGCTTAGATGCCGAAATTGGAGTTACTTGTTTTTGGTTCTAGAAAGATTTGGCTTCTCAGATACTTCAATTAATAGTATTAGGACATTGTATTCTGCGCCCACAGCGAGAGTTAAAATAAATGGCCGTTTAACAAGCTGTATAAGGCTAGGTAGATCAACACGGCAAGGATGTCCTTTGTCGCCAACGTTATTTGCTTTGTATATTGAGCCTTTGGCTCAAGCAATAAGGGAAAACCAAGATATACAAGGAATAATTATAAATTCAAGAGAGCATAAAATAGCATTGTATGCAGATGACGTTCTCTTATATCTTTCTAATCCAGATGAATCTATCTGGACGCTTCTACATCTGCTTGACTCATTTGGCAGGTATTCAGGATATAGATTAAACATAGGTAAAACACAAATTATGACTTTTAATTATAGCCCTCCAACAAATCTTAGTGGAAAATTACCCTGTGATTGGTCTCAAAATGTAATAAAATATTTGGGTGTGTGGTTGACGCATTCTCCTGACGACTTATACAAGAAAAAATATGAGAATGTAAATAAAAAGATTAAAGAAGACCTCACAAAATGGGCAACAATTATACTAAATTTTAACTCAAGAATTGAAGTTATAAAAATGTCCATATTGCCCAGATTGTTATATTTGTTTATGTCACTTCCTGTCAAAGTCCCACCTTCTCAGTTTCACGACTGGGACAAACATATTTCCCGATTTATTTGGAAAGGACAAAAACCTCGAGTTAAATACAATACATTAACAGTTCACAAAGAAAAAGGTGGATTATCATTACCAAACCTCCGTGATTACTATCTAGCAGCCCAACTTAAACCACTTGTACAGTGGTGTGATAAATCTTGTGGGGCAAGGTGGAAGGAATTGGAGAGCGTTTGTGGTAACATCCCTGTGCAAGCCTTTATTGGTGATCAGAAACTTATGTCAACTTTTCAAAAGGAACTCCAATTGCATTTTTTACATTATCAACATGGTTCCAAGTTGTAAAAGAACTAAAAGGAAGTAAATCGACTATATCCAAACTTTACAAAAATCTGATTAACAGTAGAGGGTTCTCGACAGATTATATTAAAAAAAGATGGGAGAAAGAAATAAACACAGACATAACAAACGATCAATGGGATAATATTTGTGAGACAGTTTACTCTACATCGAGCTCAGCTTACTGGCGTGAATTTTGCTGGAAAAATATGATACGTTTCTTTGTGACCCCTAAGCAACAAATGGGTATTAACTCACGCAGTTCATCATGCTGGAGGGGTTGTGAAGAGGAAAAAGAAAAAGAATATTCAATGTAGATTTATGCCGATTGTGTTTTGTTCTCTGTTCATTTTTATTTGGAAAACTTCTTTAAAAATAAAGTATAAAAAAACAAAAAACAAAAGCATTGTATTTACTGCCTTTACGCCTGAGTGTTTTGAAATCAGTGACTCCCCACCTTTAAGAAAGAACCATCTTTTAATGTCTAACAGTCCCCTCTCGTTTTTATGTTTTCTTTTACCTGCCTTGTTTGAATTGTATTGTATTTCTGTGAAGTGTCCAAGTAGAATTCTTTTTATTACAAATTGAAAAAATAATAATTTGGCCTGTGCTGTTGTAACGTAATGTGATTTGAATCCAAAAGTGATTGAATCGATGGTCAATCTGAAAAAGATTTTCTATTGTAATTTAAATGTCTGGTTTTGTTTTTACCATAAACTTGTGGCAGTCGTTGAACTCCCGCCGGGACTCTTTCTTGTAGAGGGTGGTCTTGATATTTGGGGACATGAGCGTCACGGTCATCGTCAGGCTCTCATTGGGCTGATGGAGGCTGGCACAAAACTTCACCTCTGCACCAGACCCCAGGATGGCAGGAACAGTCACCACGTAATATCTGGAGCCAAGAAGATACACAGATTAATGAAACAAAAAAGAAAGAGCTCACTACTACACAAAGTAACCTATAGTTTATTATTCTATGTCTATTCATGTCTTTCGTCTTTTACTTTGACATGTCTGTTCTGTCCTTGAGGTTTTGCTTTACTTCCCCTGTGTTGATGACCTGCCCAGCCCTAATGTATTTAAACCCCTGTGTTTCCCTTCTTCTTTGTAGGTTCATTGTTTTCTGTCAATATTTTATCCTGTATCAATGCCAGCCCTGTATCCTTCTTCTTTCCTCTGGGTTTTGTTGTACAAGGTGGGGTGCCCGACCCTTCTCTTTTGGATTTCGGACACTTTCTGTGATTAAACGTCATCTTTTCCTTCTTTCCCCATGTTACACATAACAGAAATAAGTACATTTTCCCATGATCTGAGGAATTTCCAGATATCTGTCCATGGGGCAAATTTTTTTCATGTAAATTAAGAAAAAAGATACTTCCTAGACTACTTTTTGTAGTGCAGTACTGTCACTCTTCATTAGTCTATGCATGTTGCTATAAATAGTCAAATCTAAATCTAAAAAAGAAAACATAACTAATATCTAAAATTGTACTATAAAACAAAATCACATCACTAAAAGGTGTGGAAATACTGAATTATATATATATATAAAAACTTTTGCAAAACAAAATAAATGAAAAATACTCACGGTGCCGCTGCAGCTTGACCTAAATACACCCACCCAAGGGTCACAAAGAGCACCCATGCCCGCATCTGAACACCAAGACGATCCATGGCTGACCAGTATGGACCTCAGTCTCAGCATCTCTTAAATAGACCCTGCCAGAAGAGAGGACACGCCCACTCGGTTAGGACACACCCCTTGACAAACTCGAATTACTCCCAAAACCTGTATCTGCGCGGTTAACTTTTGGTATGTGCCTATCAGGGTCATCTCGCTGCTCAGCAATTTCAAGGGTGGTGCATTTTTTCAGTAAAGGTTGGAAAGAAATTTGGATTTAAGTTGAGTAGAAACAGCACTATGACTGATTATATGAAAGGGATCCAAAGTGTAAAAAAAAAACAAAGCAGCAACAAACAAATATGCACAGCACAAGTAAGTGCTTAAAAGGCCTGTATTTATTTAGGCCATTTAAATAAAGGCCTTTTAAAGCAGTACTAAGTAACGTGTTTACCTTAATAAATCCTTTCCGTAGTCCCTCTGGGGGTAATACAAGTGTTAATGGGATGATTGGGGGGTCTTTCATCTCCCCCTGGTGTCTCTGGCCAGAAAACCATGCTTGCAACTTGCCTGCAACCGGTTGGAGTCACCAATACACACTAATGGAGTCACGAAGAAGCTAACAGGCTAACAGTGAAAGCTAACTGTGGGCTAGCAACACTTAAACAGTATTTACAGCCAAGTTTGAGTGAAAAAAATAATTTCCATTGTGTAACTGGATGTACAATATCCCTCTGTCCCTTTGTCTTTTCTGTCAGCGTAGTATTAACTCCCCAAGACATTTAATAAGTTAAAAAGTCGTAACTTGCAGTTGCGCTTATGGCCTCTAGGGGCAAGAGTTACTTGGTACTGCTTTAAGTACTTCCCTTTATTTATTTGTCCATTTAAATAAAGGCCTTTTAAGTACTTCGTCGTACTGTGCATATTTGTTTAGAGTGCCTGGGTTTTTACAATTTGGATTTAAGTTTTATTTGGAAGCTATTCAGGCTTCAGATATAATCCTGCTTTGCACTTATAGTTTAGGGTTTTGAGTTGTTTCAAGTTTTTTTTTTTCATTTCGTCAAACTCACCAATCCTTTTTGTCAGATGACATTCCCTATGTCCAGTCATAAATATGCCTATACACACTGCCCTGATCCCTGATCTGCTACACAAAGTAAACCCTCCATCTCACTAACACGACTAAGCTCGGTGGTTACAGACACATTTCTACACAACTGCACTTTACCCACGTGCGATGTTTGATTTTGTGTTTTGTTTTTGCACACAAACAGCGCTCACCCGCTTACTGAGGCCAAAGTAGACCATTTCAGTAGCGATAATGTATAGAGCAAAGATATAGCAAAGAAATCACAACTACAATTACAACATTTTAGTAACTTTAATACTTCCCGCAAAACAGCCACACGCAATGTCTCTGCGGGGGAGGCTTTCTCGTGAATAATGTAACTTTTGTGATTTAATCAAATTGAAATTCTGTCTCTAAAACAAATGAGCAAGCACACAGTGACACAGCCAATATGATATACTGATATACAGACATGTTATCATCTCAGTGTCCTTGTTTTGTTAAGAAAAGACGTACAAACAGCCACTGCTTTATAATATTCACAAAGCAACACTTTTCTTTTTATCTAATCTTTTTCTCATTTTTATCTCATGTTCTTTATAGTGGACAAAGAGTATTGTACTTGGTGACCTAGTTGTTTTAACTCGAGAGATTAAGAAGCAAAAGTATTACATTTAACAGAGCAATGTTTGAAAGGCCCATTAATCTCCTACCTTAACCGAGCGCATTTTCTCCAGTTCGGCTTTACCCAAATCTAAAAGCTTCTCGACTGGGGAGCAACAGAGTCACTTTTTCGTCGCGTTGTCGCCACATTTTGGACGTGTTTTTGTTGCTTTTCAGCACGTTTTTGTCGCTCTTTTATCTTTTAGCTTTGTTGCTTTTTTTGTCACCTATTTGTCACTTTTTTGTGTTTTTTGTCGCTTTTTGTCGTGTTTTCGTGGGGTTTTTGTGTGTGTTTCTGTTGCTTTCACATCGTTTTTTCCTTTGCTTTTTTTAATCATGTTTCGCCACATTTTTGTCGCTCCGTTGTAATATCTGGAGCCATCTTGTCACTTTTTTTGGTTGCTTTTTCGTCCTCGTTTTCGTTGCTACAGTAATTCAGATTTTTTTTTTGCCCCATGTGACCTGTATCTGATCTTTCCGTGACATTCTGAACGACACAGATCCGATCTTTTCAAGATATATTCCACATATCGATATGTGGAATGGGATGGAAGCTTATTTGATTAGCTAATTCACAACACACATCATCCAAAGCGCTTCAAACAGTGTAGGATTCATCATTCCAGGGTTGCCAGGTCCGCGGTTAAACCACGGAATTTTAAGCCATTCCGCGGGTGAAAAACACTGTCCACGTTTTTTCGCCTTGCTGTTTTCAATGTAAAATGGCTATTTCTATCTTATTTTTTGATCAAAATCACTATTTCGAATGACAAAATCTCAAATCCAAGGCTCTTTGAGCTGCTTTTTCAATAAGAGAGGGAGAAAGGGGCGGTTTCTCATCATGGCGGGAGCACATGGGCTCTGTTTACTGGTAAATAATATTGAACATTCCAATATGCCGTATGTCCACGGGTTTTCCGCGTTTTTTCAGATATTTTCAGACCTGGCAACCCTGCTTCATTCACACAGTGGTGGTAAGCTACGTAGTTACTATTTACCTGGGGTAGACAGACAGAAGCGCGACTGTTTTTTGAAATTCGAGATCTTTCCAAAAAAGAAGTCTTATCAGAACTTCAGATCATAAAACTGTTATTTTAACAAGATAATTTTTATGATGCAACAACTTCAACATGTCAGAACAATACATTAATTATTTGTGACCCGCCATGGAATCCAGGGACACAGCTCAGTTGTGGGGCATTTTGAGAGAGACAGCTTGAGAAAGTGTAGTCTCTAAGCTTTCCAATGATGTGTAACACATGGAAATCTGATAATATTTGGAGAAGATGTGGCAAATTGAAGTTAACAACTCAAAAAAGCCCAAAGGGCAGGAAAAGGCGTCTAAACTTTTGGGCAGTTCTCACCTCTCTCTGCTGCTCGAGTGACAATAGGGCTCCTTTACATCTCATTTAGATAAACCATACCCGCTCCCCCTGTAAAGCTATAAAGCACAGGGGGTAGAAAAGGCAAAAAGCAAGCAAAATGTGCTATTAAAAAAAGAAAAAAAGGTTTGCAAACAGGTAATATATAAATAAATGTCTCTTGCATAAATCTACTTCCCATAGAGCTACCTCTACAGCAACTAGCAACATTATCCCAACACACACACATTTGACCAGAGGGAAAGAAGATTGCACACACGATCATTAGTGCCATGGACAATGACTACGTTATATTATCCTTAACCTGCACACTCACCTTACGACCAAAAACAAAACGCATGATCAATCAACAGAACACACCACATTAGCTAACAGCACAACAATGGCCTCATAAAAAAGCAAACAGACACGATGGCACAGCGGCCACAAGCGACACAAAAAAAAAAAACTTTCACTCACCCGTCTGAAGTAACCTTTGCGCGCCTTCTGCTCAGCAAACTTGTGGTAAATCCATTTTCCTCGCTCAGTTATTTTCAATGTAGAGTTTGGCAAATCCGCGCTACATCCTTCTGTCTTAAAACATGCTCTGAAGGCAAGGAGTTGGCTGAGGAAACGTAATGGTCAGCAGGGGGCGCTGTGCATGCTTACAGCCAGGGCATCATCAGTCGCACTGGGAAAGTCAGCCTGGAAAAGTTCACTGGTTTCTCGCAGAAAAACAAACCTCTGCAGTAGTATTCTAGCGTTAGTAGCAGCGGCCTCCGTGGAACACACAGGGAATGACATGCTCCCACGGCGTGCGCTATTTCTCTGACAAAACAAGACTTTCAACCTGAAAACTGATGGACAATAGGCGTATGTATAAAACTGCCTTTTTTGCGTGGCATTGGTTTGCTAAAGCATGTGTAAACAACGCAAACCAAAGCAGCGGTGCCTCCTCCGCCGTGTTTACCCAGTATGTAAATACACACAGACAAAGTCACGCCCCTACTGCACACTCCGAAATCTCCCAAATCAAGCCGGTTTGAACCTAAGAGTTTATGCTTTTGAATATACCAATACTGCTAGCTTAAACATGGAGAGGCTTCTTTGTGGCTTCAACTGAACAATTCTGCAAAAAGCGAAAATCACCAATTTTGTTTCTCCATTTGTGAGAAATAGGAGAACACCCTGGAAAAGAGGAGAGAAGAGGTTAGGTCATTTTAATTCTTTAAAAAACATGCATGCATGCACCAACAAAAACAGACAGCGAGTCTGTGAAATAGGAAGTAATATAAAAGCACTTGTGACTGTCAGTCAGTAGTTAATCTCCATCTTTAAGCCACCAACCTAGAGCTGAAACAACTAATCGATTATTGAAATAGAATATCAGCTGGGTTAAGGTTAAGGTCGGTGACAATGGAGCCGTCAGAGAGTGCGTGGGAAACAGTGGCACTTGACTGAATCTGGAAAGACTGTGGTCTCTCCAGATTCAGTCAAGGGACAGTTCAGTACAGCAATATAAGTAAGTTGTAAGGAAACAAAAGTCTTTGGTTTTAATCATTTCCAAATAAACGAGACTGGCGAGTCTAGGGCTGGGCGATATGGCCTATAATCTCTATCACGATATAAAAAAGAAATATCACGATAACGATATATTTGACGATATAACAGACAATGGACAAATTACTTCAAAATTCCAGCCTTACCCCGATTTGGAAGATTAATGCAAAGATATTTCATTCTTTTTTTTAGTGCCATACTAATTTCCTCACAAATATGATCTACTCAAGCAGTTTACATCCTTCATTTCATTTCACTTTTTAAGCACCTGCCCCTGTGTCCTACACAGTCAGTGTTTATGCTGCTCTGATGGAGCTGAGTGTAACATAAATTATATCGTGTCCACAACGATATAAAAATGACAACGATATCAAACATTATATCGCAATAACGATATGCGATACGGTATGGCCCAACCTTAGGCGAGTGTCTCTCCCCTCGCTAGGGATGGGTACCAAAACCCGGTATAACAACCCCGGGGCCACGTGCTGCGTCAATCACGCATGCTCAAATAAGCACTAAAAAGGCTCATCATGTATTCCCTGCATCGGATCTGTTCATCCCCGCGACCAGTGCTTAATTTGATTGCATTGCCCCAATTCTCAGTTTTTCAGGGTAAAGGATCCGGGAAATATTTATGAGGATCCGGCAAAGATTTGATCTGATATAATAGTGTATAATGAGAGTGTTCCGGCAAATGTTTTGGCCTGTATCCCGAATCCATAACATCAGACCAAAAGTGGTCCTGAAAATATAAATTTACAAATTAAGCACTGCCCAAGACCCCACACTGGACCGTCCCCGGGATGTGCTGCTCTCTCCAGCCGTGCACGTGGCGAGACAGACATCCTGTTAAACATTCAAAACTTGCTTATTATGCTTATATAGGCCTAGGCTATATTGCCTATACATGCAGTAGCCCCTCTAAGGGCCATTAACAATTTTTTTTGATTGCCTTTTAAAGCAGTACTAAGTAACTCTTGCCCCTAGAGGCCATAAGCGCCACTGCGGGTGTCGTAGCATATTGCGTTTTTTTTTAATTAATTGTCATTAATTGTCCGTGAGAGTTAATTGTCATGGTCCATGTCCGTTGTGGTCTCCCCTCCCTCTGTTCTGTTTGTCTGTCTTTGTCTGTCAGTTCCTGGGCGCGGCCTCTGCTCCTGGGCTGATGGCACACCTGCACCTAATCCCCTGCTGCAGTATTTAAGCATGGTTCCTTCACCACTTCTCTGCCAGATCGTCAGTCATCTTCAGTGTCCTCGTGCCGCAGCCGTCTGCTCCTACTCATCTGCAATTCATGGTCTTGCATCGTCTCCAACTTCAAGGCTGTAATTCTCTAATAAATCTTCTAAAACGCTGTTGGTCTTAAGGTGCGTTCAGACCAAACGTGCGTCCACGCTCCGTCAGCCTCTAGTTGGACGCCAAACATTGCCGCTTCACACTCACGAGAAACGCCTGTTTGCTGCGCGTGAAGTTTTGCAAGCGTCATAATTAGGAGGCGTGTCATACAACTCAGGCCGAGCGCAAACCGCCATGATCAACTTGTCCTCCATGCTGCAGGTCAGGGGCGCAACTACCGCAACTACCCCCCCTCCCACACCCTACACACACGGCTCTTTGATGGTTGTTTCTTTTTTTTTTAAGAAAATAAATACCCTCTGAATGGACTTTATTTTAACGAAAATGTCACTATTTCACACAATATAACATCGACATTTCCCTCTATGGAGTTTGTTATCACAAAAAAACAATCACACGGCCGATTAAAAGCTTCTGTTGCTTCATTCATGTAACTTTTCCTCCTCTCCCTCTCTCTCCCTCGCGCAAGAGGGGAGAAAACAACGCAAGCTTCAACGCGATCTCCTCTGTAACCGTGTTTATTATTTCATTAGCACTTTTATTTCTCAAACGTGTTGCCTTATGCTCACTTTGAGCTCCTCGTGGGGGGTGGAGATGACAGTCCCTCTGCACTCCTCTCTGCCCCACTCCAGCAGTGACTTTTGTTTAGCAAAATAAGCATGCACAACTAAAGTGACGCCTCTCCCCCAAAGAGGAATTAAAAAAAAAAAACACTTCACCACCGCGAACCTGTTCATATCGTTCACTGTAAAGACTCGTTCAAAAGAGCCGGATCGTTCACGACCAACATATCACTATTGGCACCCCGTCCTTTCAGCGCCTCTATGAAAGGCATATATTGCCTATGCTCTTTTTGCTCCACTGCTGCAGGTAACAGGTGACGCTTGTCCCTGATTGGTTAACAAGGCGTAAATGAACTCAAGTAATCACAATTTACACGTGAGTGCATGGAGCAGTGGGCGGGGCATCGCTGCTCTGTACAGCGCTGTTCTCACTGGCTTTGACGCGCGTTTATCCTCATCTGCTCACATTTGGAACGCTTCATACGCGCGGACATCTTTGCTTACATTTCGACGCGCGTCGAAGCGTCTACATAGGGTTAACATGGAAGTTGGTGGCGTGTAAGCGTTTGGTCTGTACGCACCATTAGTCTGCTTTTGGGTCCTCCTAATTCAAGTGTGACTTTAATACTACGCTGATAGAAAAGACAAAGGGACAGAGGGATAGTGTACATCCAATTACACAATGGAGATCATGTTTTTCACTCTAACTTGGCTGTAAATACTGTTCAAGTGGCGCTAGCCTGCAGTTAGCTTTGCCCGTTAGCCTGTTAGCTTCTTCATTCCTATAGTGTGTATCGGTGACTCTTGCAGTCAAGGGACAGTTCACCTGGCAAAGTTGCAATTGTGGTTTTCTGGCCAGAGACACCAGGGGGAGATGAAAGACCCCCAATGATCCCATTAACACTTGTATTACCCCCAGAGGGACTACGGAAAGGATTTGTTAAGGTAAACAATTTACTTAGTACTGCTTTAAGAGTGCTGTTAAATAGGGTCCGATCAATATATCGGGCTTATATTTGGGTATTTTCAATATCGCCCGATAGCTGCCTTTTATTGGCCAATATCTCCGGAACGGAAAGTAATAGAGACTTTTGTGCACTGAGCTCAGTCTGGGCCTTAAAATGAGCCCTCCCACAACTTCCCAGGTCTTAGGGGAGTGGAAAAACATTGCGGTGAAAATACATAAGAGATAGAGCCTTACCTTTTTTTTTTGGTACCTAATGGTTAAACAAGCTCCCTCTGAAGTACCTACTAAACATGAATATACAGTGCCCCCCGCTGTCACAGTTCAATACTGACACATTTAGAAACATCATGCACAGGAATATAGACCAGAAAAACATATTAGCCAAAAATATCAGTGGTGCATACCGGCATTTGCCAATCAAAATCCCCCCAAAATTAGTATCGGCCTCAGAAAAAAACACATCGCTCAACCTCTATTAGACATATTTCTCTGATTGAAACCTTTGATATACAGTAATAATGTTTAACTGTAGACTATTTAAAAGTTAATACAAACAAACATCAAATTAAATTACTTAAAATATCGGCCTATATATCGGCTATCGGCCATGCCAATTCCCTTCATATGGGTATCGGTATCAGACCCCAAAAATTCATATCGGTTTCATACAGTAAGAGTAGTAATATCGATAAATCCTTAACGACACCAATCCCTACCTCTCTCGCTCTCCCCTCCTGCTTTAGAGCATGCAGGGAGCAGACGGTCAGGGCAGAAAGCAGAGGTAAGGCCAACTCACGCACAGAGAGACAAGTCGTGATCATTTGAGTTACTGTTTGTTTTATGAAAATCTGCCTGACATTTAATAAAAAAGAGCTGTAAAGATGCTTCAATAAGATGGCCTGTTCTCTGCTCTGACCCCACGACTCTCATCACACTGCCCGTGCTCAGTAGGCGACTCGCTGCGAACATTATATCAGCTGCGTAGTCTGTTGCTGCCCTTCAAAAAACAGAAAGGTATGCTCGCTTTACCTTTGAGGGTAGTGTTTTAGCCCAGTCCAATCACAACACGGACTAACTTATTAGTGCGGGTCTAGTAGTTTCACAATGTTGGCCTGCACAGGGCTAAAAGTATGTCTACATTTTTTTCCTCACCATTTCTAGTTGAAACCTTCATGGGCGGCACGGTAGCGCAGCGGTTAGCGCTTGTGCTTCACAGCTAGAAGGTCCCAGGTTCGATTCCCACCTGGACGGGCCTTTCTGTGTGGAGTTTGCATGTTCTCCCCGTGTCTGCGTAGGTTTCCTCCGGGTACTCCGGTTTCCCCTACCACTAAAAACATGTACAATAGGTTCCCCTCTGGGGCCAGGACTCCCCTGAAAAGAGATTCTTAATCTCAGTGGGACTTTCCTGGTTAAATAAAGGTCAAATAAAATAAAATGGTTCAAAGTGACAGATTTCCATTGTAGCGACGGAGAACGCCCTGCGCTAACCGCTGCATCACCATGCCGCCAAGAACAATTGTCACCATGTGGATTAAAAGAATTTGGCTAAAGAAGTCTTGCCATGTACTAGCCTGGTAAACCACACCTACGTCTTTTCTGCTCGAAAGAAGGAGGGTCTGGACACACACGGTAAACAAGTGACTGACTGGTGGCTGAGGCCAAACCAATCACGACCGCCACAGTTAACTGACATAAGGCTCGTTGGAGATGAGCCAGACCAACCCAGTTTTGACAGCCGACTGCAGACGCATGCCGGTTAGATTTCTGTCCGACTTGCTCCAGACAGGCTCTGATGTCACGGGCACGTGGGGGCACGGAAAGATCGTGAGACCCAACGAGACCAGCCGACTTGATCAGCTACAGTAGCTCTTGGGGAAATGCAGCGGCTCCATGGCCCTGTGCATGATGGGAAAACGCCCACCTGTCACCGGCTCACGTTCAGGTGACTGGATATGAGGGCCCGTCTACATGTAGCAGAGTATCTCACAAACTGAAGATATTTTCCTACGATCTGGCCTATCATCCGCACACAAAGGTTTCTAAAACTTCCGGCCAAAGTGAAGATTTGGGAAATCTCCGGACATAAATAACCGGAGTATTCGGCCGTATGTCACTGCCAGCAGGCTGATCTGACATCACACGCGCGACCTGTGTTTATGTCACAGGTTAAAATGCAGTGGGAGATAAAACTTATGGTGCAATCA
This sequence comes from Neogobius melanostomus, assembly GCA_007210695.1. NCBI lineage: Eukaryota > Metazoa > Chordata > Actinopteri > Gobiiformes > Gobiidae > Neogobius > Neogobius melanostomus. Next base: position 57,077 of record VHKM01000668.1, on the reverse strand, counting down.
AGGACAACGGACAATATAAAGGAATTAAATAACAATTTATTTCTGGCCAGGTAAAAGTCAAGTTAAAATGACATTTAAAAAAAGGTTAAAAATACTACAAAACGGGTTAAATGGAGGGGCGTGCATTAAGGTGCAGTCAGTCATGATCCTCAGGACGGGGGTCCGGCTGGCTCCGGGAGGCTAACGGAGGTTCAGGGGTCCACCTCGGGGAGCGTATGCCCGGAGAGCCTGCCATCGGCGCTCGATCCCGCCGGGGGACATCCCTGTCTCGACGCCGCGCCCTCATTGCCATCTCGCGGCCTAACCTTGTGCCTTGCGTCGTATCCCGTCCCTGCGTCTCGTGCGGGGCCTCCTCCCGCTGGGGAACCTTCGCGCTCCAGTCTGGCACCTCCTCGGGCTGGGCCTCGCGTCCGTTCGTCCTCCTCCAGCGTCCACCAGGCTACTGCCGCCAAATAAACTATGACTGAAACTATTAAAGTTGTATATTGCCCCTAAAATAGACCTCATGTTTGATGCTTTTCAGAAATGCTCATTAATGTGTACTGTCCCTGTCAAATAAACAAATTAGAGATAATAATAATAATAATAATAATAATAATGATAAATTATCTTGAAGCCCCACCCAAACCCGACTGTCATGCACGACATCTCTGCCTGACTCGGCCCGATCGGGCTCGGGCATAAAATCTTACCTCTAGAATTAACATGGCAGAGCCGGGCAAACCATATACCACATCAAATAGACGCATCTCTCCAAACATGTTTTTTCCATGGCGTCCAAAAAGACTGTTATGGGACATGAGAAAGGCCATCATTCTTCTCACTGAATCATCCACAGAAGAGCCTCCAATTTCTCCTACCATGGAAACCTTCACAAAATACAAAGAAAAGGATGTTTCGTAATAGACTTGAATACACTGCTTTGCAGAGTCCAGAACTAGGGCTGACTACTTGAATGAGACCTGTTTTGAAGTACTTATTCCAATACCTGCCATTTTAATTAAGAGTCTGTTGTGACCAATGGCCGCTAGCTGCTCTGCTTTATGACCGCAACACTGGAGGCCGCCATTGCTGTAGTACCTCCATATCATCGCTAGGCCCCCATTGAACAGTTGGACTTTAGATACGTTAAAAACAACTTTAACGCCTGGTTTCACTTTCTATGGCTACATATTCCTCCTGAGATAACGCTGGGTTAGTCACAAAAAAAGAAACCAGGCTGGTTTTCCAAAGAATTTTTTTTTAATCTCCTACTTAACGGAGGTCGGACTGTTAGCATTGGAGCTGGGCGAGCTACACGTCACGCAAATGAAAAATGAAATGAAATTAAAAATATCCTTTGAATAACTGTTAGCAGGCGTGTGTAGCACCTGTGTAATAGAATCTACCAAAGTACAGGACTAATACCTGTACTCGTGTATGTGACGTAGGTAACACAGAAATGTTCATATAAATGTTAACGTAGGCTAGCGATCAGAAGGTCTAGATTTCGACTCAAAGGAGGGAGTGGACAGGAGGCAAGGTTTAAATTAAGAGGTACCATATATTTAGAAAATGTAGTAAAGGAAAAACAATAGTGCAAAATATATACAGTGAACCAATAGTATAGATTTGGTGTATGGCCATTCAATAACAAGCGCTTCAGTCAATATTCAGTTCAAATCAACATCACATTAATGCACAATTTACAAAGTACAATCCAAGTAATGCATCGCGATAGAAAGTCCACAAACCCACAATGGGGAAGAAAAAAAAAAAAAAGTCAGGCTAACCACCCAACCTCCCAACAAGTCCCGCAGAAACCCACGTCTGGGTTGAGTGTAACAGTCCAGGGGAAATGTCTGAGGGGTTTGGGGATAGTGTATGTGTGGCAGTGACAGGTGAGTTGAGTGGGGAGAGTTCATGGGCTACGAGGAGCCCCCTCGCAGGAGAGGTGCGATTCAGTGCGATTAGATTCTTCAGCAGTTGCCAAACTGTAGGCTCTACGCCTGCTCTATCAGCTCGCCATCAGATTAGAACCTGGCCTGGAGAACAGGACCAAAAGCTCCAATGAATCATCAGGTAACATACCTTAGGTAAATTTTAGCTAGTTGCTAAATTATTCTCATGTGCACATAGTTCAAAACAACAATAATAATAATTTGCATTAATAGCACTAGCTATTATATATTATATATTATAGCTACTATAAATAAATCACATTCAAAGTTACAATGTTCAACATTAACCTTATAACATTAACCATATACCCTTCTGTTCAACATATTAGTAAATAGTATTCACCAATCATTAGCAATCAGGTATACAAGGTAATCATAATCACAAATAGATCAAATAGATTCACATCAAGTCAATGAAGTGCCTTGCTAAAAAGGTACTTAAGTTACATAGCATTAACTTGGATAAACAACTAAGAAAAAGTAACTATCAACCCCATCAAACTGATGATGTAGTTGATGTACTGTGGTGGATTAATTGCTTGGACATTAGGCAATTGATACACGTTCATTTCATGGTTGACATAATTAGGAACCAGGGCATAAACTGTCAAAACACCATGCTAACCGGCGGCCATAGATATAAACAGTGGCGGCTAACACTAATGCTAACGCAGCATGACAAACACAAACACTCACCGGTTTTGCGATCTATCTCTACACACAAGCCCCTTTCCTCGCGGTTTGGGTCACGGTATGCAACTCCTATGAGTTGACATATAAACCAGTTAAGTGACAAGTAACAACGAAAAATAAGCTTAAACCAACCTGTAGCACGACTCTGATCTGGCTTGCCCCACTGCCTCTGCACACTGATGCGCAGCGCCATATTAAAACGCACGCTACCCCACGGCGCCCCACGTGACCCGATGACGTCACCGAAAGCGAGCGCAGCAATTGGCCAACAGCCGTGGGAAAAATAATGTATAGGTAGAAACCAATGGCCGCTGACTGCTCTGCTTTGTGACTACGACACTGGAGGCCGCCATTGCTCCGCTATTGCTGTAGTACCTCCATGTGGCCGCTATTCCCCCATTGGAATGCATTGGACTTTAGACACGTTAAAAACAGCTTTAATGCCCGGTGCCTAATGTTTTAGAAGTGGCTAGAGCTAGATATTCCTCCTGTGATTACGCTGGGTTAAAAACAATCTGGGGCTCCACCCCTCAGCCTCCCCAAAGCTCAGCGCAGCGCTACCTGGCTCAGTGTGCGAGCCGGACTTAACGGAGAGACTGCTACGTTAATGGTGCGTCCACACCGAGCGCCTCCGGCGCCTCCAAAGCGTCAGGTTTACATTTAAAATACATTGAGGACGCGCCTCCTGACCGGCGAGTTTTCAAGATTTTCGCGCCTCCAGCACGGCCGCGCCGCATCCGAGGCGCGTGACGCGCCTCCGGGGCGGCCGACGCTAGAGTTGGGAAATGTTGAACTTTTTGGAGTCTTGACGCTCTGTGACATTTGTGACAAGCGTCTGACTTCAGTAAGCACAAGCGTCCAACTACGGACTTGAGGCGCGTCTTTGACGCCCGAGAGGCGCTTGGTGTGGATGCACCATAAGAGTGTGTTCAGAATGTGGCAGTTTGAGCCTGGTTCGGGGGTATTGTTGCAGTGTGTTGAGCGTGTACATGTATGAACGTAAGTAAAGCTTTAGAAGTTTATAGGTCTGCTTGTATGTCGCACTTTTAGAGTGTTATTTCTGCAGCTATTGTTACAGCTGCTGCATGTAGGCCTCGGTCCATGACAGGCCTTAGTCGCGTGGGCAGACCGATAGATGGCCCATCGTTAATGTAACCGCTAATAATGCTCTACATAGCGAGCATGCAAGGGCATCAGTACAGTCCGTTGATTCAAAACCAGTTATTGGTGAGGATATGAAAGTGCTCCATGTCTGCGCTTGGCCTTAATGGCGGCGCGCTGTAGAGGACAGCATGGCAGGGGACGTCCTCTTAAAGGGCCAGCGCCCTGTGCTGCACCGTCATCGGGGTTACCATAGCTATACATGAGCCAGTTCTTTATATACTTATTCTATTTATCCTGTTATTATGTTTAATACATTTCTTTATTACTTCTTGATGTTAGATATTACTGTGTATTATTTACATTTGCATTATTCATTATAACTTGGTTTGTTACTATTTGTACAGTATATAGTTAACGTATGTTTATGCCTTTTCTTTTGTTTTAGAACCGTGTACTACAGACTGCAAATAAATCTGCCATACCGACATCTGGGCTAAGTTCTTTCGGGGACACCCTACAGCGGGTCAGAAATAGGACAGCGCCCCCTATAGTGTTTTTCAGTCTTAGTCCACTAGAATGGTTGACAAAATGCACGCACTTGCATTAATCTCAATTATTTTTCATTAGAAAAAACAATGTATGAGTTTTACAGACTCCATTTTACTCTAGACATAAAGAAATTGCCTAGTACCCTGTTTTGGTATAATTGTCCAATGCACTTTAAGCTTTTCATTGATGTCATTGACATCTTGTACAGTTTCCAGTGGAAATTTTGCTCCTTCTTGTGGTGTTTAAGCAGCATATTTAACATCTTTCCATGGACACGTTGGGTATCCTTAACCTCTTCTAATAAAGTAAAGAGTTTAGCAAACATGGCTGTTTTATAAGCTGCTGTGGTGCCAGTGTCATTGGGGGTAAGGCTACAGCGGTCCGCGTGATCGGAGTGTCCTGCTGAATTCCTCTGGCTGTTTCGTTTGGTGGCATGGGGGCTACGCTGGTCTGCAGCATCTGAGCAGCTTGTTAAGTTGCCGGGGTTGTACCGAGGGATGGTAGCGTGGGGGCTTGGGCTGCGGGCTCCCGTGGTATCGGTGTCTGAACTTGTCATTATTGATTGATTGATTTTTTATTTCGAGCTACACAACACACAACACAGGCACAAAAGCCAGAAAAAATAATTAAAGAAAAAAATAATTAACATTCTAGCTCGAAAAGGAGTGGGAAGAAGACAAGCTTATTGACTCCCACCCCTGTTCATAAACTTAAATAATAATGTGGTTGCAACAGTAACAATGTTTAGTTCTTAGTATCTTACAAAACAATTAAGTTGGTTACATATTTACAGATTAAGTCAACATTCATAGTATGTTACACTTTATAACAAGTTTATAATTTTGTTTCCTATACCCATTTTATTACCATGTTGGTATTACTGTTATTCACCATCATCATTACAGCCCATATAACATTACTCTGTATCAAAGTGTTTGAATGATACATAACATACTCCACATTTATTCATGAAAGGTACAATGATCGCAGACTGATTGATGCTCATGATAACAAGAGTAGTCTTAATGATGTGTGTTAAAAAGGATTCGGGGCTTTTCTTTTTTCTTTCCTGTGTCTGGACCAGTGGGGCTCTGAAATGAGTTGTGATAGTGGCAAGCCGTGATATTGCACCCTACGGCTCAACAGCCTTTTTCGCCATAGACAACAATGTAAAAGGAGCAGCCTGTAAAATGGTCCACGGGGCATCTGGAGTTTCAGACTAAGGCAAATATATTTCTTTAAAATTACTATTTTTAGGACATGGACTTTTTTTCTTCGTAAAAAAATTGTAAAGCATCAAAAACAATTTTTAAAAAGTATTCCAATGACGTGACGTCACCAGTGCTGTGGACGTGCGCGAGCGTGTGCGTGAAGACTCATGAACGAGCAGAGGTCTTCCCCGTTAAGCGGTCTGAGAGCCAAACAGACAACAATACGGTAATGAACGGGACTGGACTAGGATAAACGCTAACAGGCACCTAAAGTAAGTTTTTCTTTACTCAGTACTAAAATGTATTGCGAACCTACACATGGCAAGCGTGTTTAAATGTTAAAAAGTAGGCCTATTAGCTAACATGAACAACAACAATTTAAACTAATGAAGACGTGATCGTTTTTCTGATTAGGCTGCACGGCTTTGAAAATAGCTTTTTGGTTCGATAATAAAAAAATGGTAAATCATTTAAGTTACTTCAGTGGTGATGTTTATACCTTTCTTTTCAGATAACGTAGGTACAGTACCAATAAAACCTATATTGAAACAACAAAACATGATTTCTGCATCTGCCCTGGATCCAGTACAGATAAATGCTGTACTGGTACAGCATTTACTTCAAATTATACTAATGATAATGCAATATAGAACACTTTTGTAGTGCTGCTTTGTATTTCAGCCAAACAATTCTATTGGTGAGGTTATACTAGCAAATACAGTGAAGTAAAAAGTCGATTTTTATCATTTCTATTGCAATATGAAGACGGCCAGCACTTACGAAACTTCTCAGAAAAGTGGCCGAGCGAGAGTACATTAGCTCGGCGACGTACGTTCGAAGGGCCGCTGTAAGTTACGGTTGTTGTAAAAGAGCGGGGCTATCTAGCTTATTAAGCCCTGCACTGACAAACTGACCCCACAGATCATCTTAACATAGTAACTTAATCGCCTCAAATGGCCTTAAAAAATCATTTTGTATTTAAAGTACGATTATATCAAGAGATTTAACTTACAGCGTAATGGCGTCCGCTCCGCTCTGAGGCTTCGTCGGCAGCTGTGCGCGCTCCCGCTGCTTTTACCCACTTGGGCCGTACGGAGCATAGATACAGGTGACGCGTCATACGGGTACTATGGGCCGTTATGGCGGACGAAACTGGTTTCATGCGCCACTGAGCACCACTATGTAAAGAGATAGGAGCTGGGACAGCATGCCTCTTCCATCTATATAATTCAATGGTCTGGACCTGCTGCCAGAGGGGAGCAGCCCCCGAGCAACAGGACCATCATTTATTAAGTGTCCTATACTGTGCATTAAAAGAGACAAGATTTAGGAGTCTGCTGCCAGAAGAGGCTTTCCTCGAGCAGCCGGCCCCCACATGTCCCCCCTGTACTACGAGTTATGTTGAATGCAGAGTACGTGGATATGTGCATGTTTTCATTGTAAGAAATTAGATTGTCTAGGGATTGACCAACTCTAATTGTCATTAGAGTTGGTCTCCACCTTCTTTTTTTAATGGCAATGTCACGAGGAGTAGGTGGCAGTTCTTCATCAATGTCCATTTCATTATCTGTACAATACAACAACAAAATAAAAGTAATGTATCCAAGTTTGATAAATGAGGGCCATTATCACATTTATCACAGCATGTCTTTACAGTCATCATAGCAGGCCTTCTGTGAGTGAAAAGGCTGCACTCTGTTGACACAGTCTACAAATATTCATAAATAGTACATTACCTTATTTGTTTTGCTTGCACCTCACAATCAGTTTGAATATCCCACGCAACTTCTGCTTTTCAGAGCTTTGGCGTAGTTGTCTATAAAGGGCACACACAATTTTAAAGAAGTCTCATCCCCCAGCCCCCTTGCTTGTCCCAGAGGTATAAATGCAGCCAAGTCTCGCACACGCCGGCAATCGAGCGTCTTGGAAGGGGCTCTTGACTGAAAAAAAAAAAAAAACCTGCTGTTTTGGGGAGACCTTGTCCCTCTTTGCTACTGCCATGTCCTATGGATTTATAATTATGCCCCCATGGTTTACGCAAGGAATTTCCCAGTATTTAAGCCTCAAGAGGCCGATGGACAATAAGGTTAGTATGTTACAATCAGCTATAGCTCATTGTTGTTGAAAGGTCTGCATTAAACCACAATTGCGTCAAGCCCCGATCATTGTGTGATCATTATAAAGGCTGTTCTATGTAGCTGCTGGCTTTATTGACGTTATTAGTGCACAATAGGCTGTTTGCCATCACTGGAGCGACCCGAGCTAGCTGTTAGCGGTTATCTGCTTAGCTCCGGGAGAAAACTGCTCGACTACGACTCATTGTAGATACAATGGCCCTCATTTATCAAACGTGCGTACGGTGAAATCAGAGCGTATGTGGGGTGTACGAAAAATAACCGCCTGTTTTGGCATTTATCAATTTGAGCGCACCGTACACCTGGCGTACGGTGCGCTCAAATCCTACACCAAGTCAGGAGGTGGTGTACATGATACACCAATTTTAAGTAAACACTAAACAGCGCTGGAAAACAGTTTTTAACAGCATGAATTGCATTGCCACATTGCATATAATCCTCATTAGTGATTTAAACATGAAACAGGCTACAGCGTTAATGTTTATGGGCAGACTTGATTCAATGTTGTGCTGCATCGACACGGGTCCGAGCGCAGAGGCTCATGAGCCCGGACCAGAGACACTAGAACATGGACTGCAGCCACACCCAGGTAGCAAGGACACTCGGGCCAACTCTGGTTTAGCCACGTCAGTGTCGGCTGAGCTCCGACTCGGCGGAAACATTGTTATTCTTGAATGGGCCGAGGCAGACTTGCAATAGTAGCGCCAATCCCAGTGTTTATTGATCGGCCCGAATAAGGTTTTATTGCCCCCTGCCGACGATGGCCTCAAATGCGGCTCACCAGGCTATTGCAGTAGATGGCCCGACTTAAACCGATGTGCGTCAGGCCAACTCCAATAAAACAGAGAATGGGCCGATACTGGGAATCAGTAATAGATCCGATTGCTATTTTTTTTATTGGCCCGATTGTGGCATCATGCTCACATGATGACACGTGACTCTCATCCTTGTGGCGCGAAGAAGTTAGGACCATGAGCTGTACAGAAACAACACAACAGTTGTATTTAATACTGTTTAGAACTGCAATGTGAATAGTTTTTTTAACAGCTGCTCAGTCCGACTTTTGTTTCTAAAATAAGGACTAAAATATAATCAAGCGAAATATCAAAGAACAACGAAAAGGAAACAAATAATAATCAATTTAACTGTTGTCTGTGTACTGTGTGCGACTATAGCTGTTTTTTATTAAGTTCATATTTTTTTGTTTATGTGTTTTAGGACAGTAACACAGGCGTCTTTGGAGAACAATGCATTTGGAACTCTGCATCCAAAAAAATATAAGTAATTGCAGTAGGAATACAGCACAATGCATTTGAAGTTATTATGTTGCATTTATCTGCAGTTTCTCATTCAAAGCTGCCACTCTTGCATTTTGGCATTAAGTTTTAGACAGTGTGTGTTAGTGCCTGAATGAGAGGCTGTCTAATTTATTTTTGTTTCTTCTGTCTAGTGACTGCACAACTGGCCACAAGTTCCTGACAGCTACTTTCACTGTTTATTTGAAGACCAGGACTGTAAGTGTCTTCAGATAACACACACACACACACACACACACACACACACACACACACACACACACACACACACACACACACACACACACACGGTTGCAGCCTTAGACAGTCCTCATTCATTTTAATCATGCTAGTGCATTAATTAAAATTTGAATCGATGTGATTCGATTCGTTTAAGCCAAATGATTAGTGACGTTGCCCCCGCTTATAGGCAGCGCGCGCTGGAGTTGGGATATGCGCTGGGAAAACCTATGATAATTTGTCTAAATCCACAGTTGCCTGAACAGTGCGGCAGAGGTGTCCACGGGACGTACCCACGGTCCAACCCATGGTGCGCACATCCCTTTACGGTCCAACCCATGGTGCGCACATCCCTTTAGCGAAATGCGTTTTACAACACCGCAGCAGTTTGGGAATGTCCCCTTTGAAAGTTAACTCCATAACGCGAGATGAAGAGCGAGGATGATATACTACGCGTGGTTGTCAGTTCAGCTAGCTACATGAAATATGAGTATGATGTTGATAGATTATTTCTATTTTATTTAAACGAAACTACGGGCAAACGCTCAGATTTGGCTTGGACTCTGATCGACCGTAAGCATTAAACGTAGGTGGAATTGTAATTAGGCCTAACAATGCAATTATTCGTTTGAATAAATACATAGGTTTAGGTCTAATTCAATTGCAAAATTGTAACAATATTGTAACTTAAGTTTTCTTGTTGAAACTTGTTATGATGGATAGACCTTGTCCTTTTGCCGTGCTGCTGTCAGGACTGATCTCGCAGGCCACTTTGTATCCGTTTCCTCATGTGTTTTTTTGTGTGTATGTTCCTTGACTTTCATCATTGCAACGTTGTTTAATTGTTGGAATTTAAATAAATGAAGCCAAGGCTATTTGAAACAATGTGTTCAGCGCCTTTTTTTCCTTTTAAAGTCTAACATGCGTGTTTAGGTTATTGTACCAGTGCTGGCCCGACGGCCCAGCCGACACTCATAGCCTACATTGAAGTAATTATGCTGTAGTTCGGCCGATACTGGGCCGTCATAATAACTGAGAGTCACGTTGCTGTAGTTCGGCCGATACTGGGCCGTCATAATAAGTGAGAGTCACGTTGCTGTAGTTCGGCCGATACTGGGCCGACATAATAAGTGAGAGTCACGTTACTGTAGTTCGGCCGATACTGGGCCGACATAATAACTGAGAGTCACGTTACTGTAGTTCGGCCGATACTGGGCCGACATAATAACTGAGAGTCACGTTACTGTAGTTCGGCCGATACTGGGCCGTCATAATAACTGAGAGTCACGTTACTGTAGTTCGGCCGATACTGGGCCGACATAATAACTGAGAGTCACGTTACTGTAGTTCGGCCGATACTGGGCCGTCATAATAACTGAGAGTCACGTTACTGTAGTTCGGCCGATACTGGGCCGACATAATAACTGAGAGTCACGTTACTGTAGTTCGGCCGATACTGGGCCGTCATAATAAGTGAGAGTCACGTTGCTGTAGTTCGGCCGATACTGGGCCGTCATAATAACTGAGAGTCACGTTACTGTAGTTCGGCCGATACTGGGCCGACATAATAACTGAGAGTCACGTTACTGTAGTTCGGCCGATACTGGGCCGTCATATAAGTGAGAGTCACGTTGCTGTAGTTCGGCCGATACTGGGCCGACATAATAAGTGAGAGTCACGTTGCTGTAGTTCGGCCGATACTGGGCCGACATAATAAGTGAGAGTCACGTTACTGTAGTTCGGCCGATACTGGGCCGTCATATAAGTGAGAGTCACGTTGCTGTAGTTCGGCCGATACTGGGCCGACATAATAACTGAGAGTCACGTTGCTGTAGTTCAGCCGATACTGGGCCGCCGGCCCGGCCGAGTCTGGGCCGATTCGTGGGTGAGGTATACTTGTTTTCAAAGGATCAATGCGAGCTACTGCTGCGATGCTAATCCCGATAAAGCTAATGAATTGATGCGAGTTAGGCTACTCCTGAATGCTAACATATCGGTTATGGCCAATTGTAGATGACACGTGAGCAATAAACTTGACTTCCACCTCTGGTGATGAAGGTAAAGAGAAATTCTCCACCTCAAAAGAGCCCTAGATCGTGAAGCTACTGACACTGTCACTCTCCATATTTACTATTAGCCTGCTGTCACGCTGCCAATCAGGGGTGCCAGGTCTGGGCGCCCAAACCCGCCCAAAAATATCTGGAAAACCGCGGAAAACCCGCGGACATACGGCGCGGCTGGAATGTTCAATATTGTTTACCAGTAAACTGCGATGAGAAACCGCCCCTTTCTCCCTCTCTTATTGAAAAAGCAGCTCAAAGAGCCTTGGATTTGAGATTTTGTCATTTGAAATAGTGATTATTATTTATTTTTTTTATAGCCAAAATAAATAGCTACATTGAAAACAGCAAGGCGAAAAACCGGACAGTTTTTTTCACCTGCGGAATGGCTTAAAAAAACACGGACCTGGCAACCCTGCTGCCAATGCTGATATCAATCACAGCCCAGAGCACGCCCACTTCTTAGCCCCCCTGCATGTTGCCTGGTCTGCCGAGCAACACCCCTTTCAGATAAAATTTTCTTCTTCGGAGTAAGGCTGGGCACTGGTGTTTAGTTTATCTTTAAGTTTAATGATTTGAGGGTCCATCCTTTACCTATTATCACCAAAAGTATATTTTTTATCTAGCTTTTGGGATCAACCAATCACAGCTTTGGAAATGATGACTCATAACTAGCAACGGGGTCAACCACACCAACTCAATAAGGCAGGAGTTTTTGTCCATGCATTGCTCAGAGATCTCTGAGAATGTTCTGGTATCACTCCTAAGTTATGACTCCTTGCTGGGAATTTTGGGGTTAAGTTAGGAGCTCTCTGAGAGGATTCTCAGAATCTTTAGGAACATGGCCCCGTTCATTTCCTTTAGCATTAGCAACAGTGCAAAAACAGCAGCGAAAATGATACATTTGACATAATTTCACACTAAACTCAAAAATTGCCAGACAAAATTTTCAAAATGTATTTGATTTATCGCCCAGCCCTAACTTGAGTATTGGAAAATAATGAACTTTTCAAATTAGCACAGTAGATCACTGTATCACTAGTGACAACACAAACACACATAAAAGTACTTACTGGATGTGTAGATCACCCTCACATTGTGACAGGTCTAGTTCGCTCCAGGATCTTCTAACGTTTTGGTTGCTTTGACCACGTCGGTTTTATGTGAGGGCCACATGCACCTTCCGCCCTCAACCCACTTTGCAGGTACCAACACGACCTCATTGGTTTTTCAAAAAATTACAATATGGTACATTGTCTGAATGATAAATAAAAACAATAATTAATAGGGGGAAATTAACTGAAGGCACATACGTCAAAAAATGACATCACATTAGAGCTTTGATGGTGATGTAAGTTTTTGTGAGGTATATTCCTTTACTATTTCCACCGTTCACAATATTAGCAGTGCTTTAATGCATGTAACAAGAATTTGTCCCACCGTGTGCTGTTCTATGCTGTTCTAACTGCTGGATGCAACTTGAAACCATTTTTTGGAGAAGTAGCAGAGGACAATCTGAAGCAGCAAAGATCAGTTAGAAACATAAAAGCAGGTAGTCCACACACACACACACACACACACACACACACACACACACACATATTTCTTTTAAATGAAAATAATAGCCTAATTTTCGTGAAATATAGTGGCTTTTTTAGTTGTAGACTTGAATATAGATATCTACGGAAGCCCTGAAAGGACATAGAATAAGATGTAAATAATGTACAAGCAATTTTTTTATCTTAGAAAATAACTAAATAAATAAATAATTTTTTTTTTTTTTTAAACTACGGGGGCGTAGTTTCCTAAAGGGAGAAAAAAAATATATAGAATGTGCTAAAAAAAAAAAAAAAAAGATAATTGAGGGGAGAAAAAACATCCCGGAGAAAAAGTTTATTTTAATTTTTTTGGCGCAGGCAGGATTTTTTTTTATTTTTTTATTTTTTTGCGAACAAAACATGTCGTCAGAACATGACATGAGCGCACACAACGGCGCACAGGCTTTGCATGGCTGGAGCCCAATGGAGGCAGAACCACTTACTATGTTATACTATCATTGGAATGCAAGATGCTTACATTATGTTAGCTGTTTGACTACAGTTTATAGTAAAGACTTTTGCCTTCTTGTGTCTGTGTAGTTAATGTTATATGTCTGATACTCTGAGCTCTGAATGAGAGTTGTCTGTAACATTGTTTCTGTTGGTATTTGCTGATGTGTGGTTAAATACTTCCTTTTAGTCAGCAGTAAATGCGTTGAAGTAGTTCTGATAGTAGTAGTAAAGGTAAACTCAACAAGGTGTGCACTGTGCAACAGCCCCACCTAGCGGTCAACCTTCAGTGTTGTTGCTCAGGCATGGCATTGCAGTTGATGTTTACTACTCATTTCGAAGACTTGGTCGAAAGAAAGATTTTGCCTCTAACCATACATCTTCCTAGGACCTTGAAACTGCATGCAAAGCCTGTGCTCATGTTCTGACGCGATGTGTTGTTCGCAACAAAATGAAAATAAATAAAAAATCCTGCCTGTGCGCCACGCCTGTGCGCCGCGCATTAAATAAATTATTTATTTATTTATTTATTTATTTTTATTAAAAACTTTTATTTTTATTTTTTCCCTTTTTTTCTTCACGAGGAAGAATTTATTATTATTATTATTTTATTTATTTTGCGAACAACACAACATCTCGTCGGAGAAAAAACTCCAGATAATTATCTTCAAAAAAATTATCTTCCACTCTGCCAGTCTAAACTGTTTACTGAGATAATTTTTTTTGTTATCGCGAGAAGTACCTCATTTTGCCGTGACCGTGAGTTTCACTCTTCTCTTCACTTATCATCCACCCACGACAGCACACTGTCGGTGCTCCTCGGTTGTTGGTAAGTTCTGTTGTTCTTTCATACGGTTTTAAACTTACGATTAAGAAAATCCATCATTTTAAGACCTAGTTACTTAAAATGCTAATTACCAAGTCGTTGTTTTGGAAAGTTCTGGGCCATATGTGGAGCAACTGGGCTGCTCTGAATTGAGTTAGCCTAGCATTTGCTAACTTACGTTTTTCATTTTTATTCAGCGGGACCGCACCGCGATGGATGGCTCATTTCTGTTTGCTCTAAGAGAGCGTGGCATACCAGAGGAAAACCTTCACAAGATGCTTACTGACAAGGTATGTGTGTTTGAAGACGAAATGGTTACTCTCAAAGCGATTGTACAGTTTGTAACTGCTGAGTCAGTAACAAACTACAATCGCGGCAGGCGCATGGAGTTGCCTTGTGTACGAAATGCGCGGTATAAATAAACATGCCTTGCATTTACAAGGCATATCCGCAATGTTTCTGGCTAGTTGTAAAGATTGTCCAGAGACATTTGTTTCAAACAAACAAATACGAAAACATGAAAAAGAGCCATGCAGTTGCTGTTAGTTTGTTCTTTTTGATAGTTGCGAGCTAAAATAAGCTGAACTTATTTGTTGTGGGCAGTTGCTCCATTAGATGGAAAAAAGGGATTGTCACTGCATTATTTGGCTTCATTATTTTATTAATGAATTTTAAAGACATTTAGCCACAATCCTTAAAATGAAGATTCACACACCCCTTTCCTCCTTAGTGAACTGTGCAGAGGTTGATACTCTAACTGTGAGGCAGTGTAGGTTCTAGTGTGTTCAATTAATTAATCTTTGTTAGTACTGCCCGTGGTGGCTTGCACAGTAGGGATTTTCACACTGTCATATATGGGTGATTTAATTGGAGTAATCTTCATATTTTTAAAATAATAAGTACATCTTTTATGTATTATTATTATTATATTTATCTTTTTAGTAATTTTTTTAATTAGTACTTGTCTGACAAGATGTGTGTTTTTTTTAGGTGGATCAAGATGTCATAAAAATTATGGATGAGGAAACATTGTCCAAGTATATTCCACATTTTGGGGATCGTGTGTTTGCCAAAAATTGGACTGGGTCATCAACAGCAGAAGAGGGAAGGCGGTCTGAGAGAAAGAAAAACTAATAGAACGTATTCGAGCAAAAATGAAAGTTCCAGGTAACGACCATGTTGCAAGAGCTGCATGTTCAGTTGAGCCAGGGTCTGAACACAGGAATGCACTGACAAAATCAAGAAGAGTTGAACTAGGGTGGATGCACTACCAAGAAAGTCGTTTCAAGCCGGTCAGGCAACCATGCGGTGGAGGCACTAGAGAAATCCTTGTCAAAAATAGTGACCCTATTGAGAAAGTTCTTCTAAACGGAAAGAACATATTTTTTCCAAATGGAAAATCACCAAAAGGGCCATTGGAAGACTTCAGCTTTACTGTCCGTTTAACTGGTTCAGACAAGCCTTTAGATGAAAAAGTAACAGTTGGAGAGTTATATGACCGTACCTTCCAGAAAGTCCTTAGATTGAACATATGTTCCGTGAAGAAGTCACGAACAACACAGAACCAAACACGAATAAGAAATCCATCCCATACCAGCGCATGTCATTGCTCAAGTAATTTCCCATCTACAGAACATCCTTTGCAAAGTCCAACCGCTGTTATCCACAACACTGTTAGTCATGATCTGCCTGGATTACCTGTACAACAGACTATAAGCACCTCCCTAGATAATGATGAAGTAATTGTATTTGGTGAAGATGGCAACATTATCTTGGAGGTTGTTTGTGATACGCCGATTTATCCACCTCTCCAAGCTACCGAGGGGCATCTGATGACATTGTTGAGATTATAGATTTCAGCCTTCCTGATGTCCACAACCTTCTTGAAACCAATTGTGAGACAGACCCAGATACAGGCACTCAGAGTCATCCACAACTAGGCTCCCAGACTCTGCCACAACCACGCCCGCAAACTCTGCCACAACCAGACCCACAGACTCTGCCACAACCAGACCCACAGACTCTGCCACAACCAGACCCACAGACTCTGCCACAACCACGCCCGCCACAACCACGCCCGCAAACTCTGCCACAACAACGCCCGCAAACTCTGCCACAACAACGCCCGCAAACTCTGCCACAACCACGCCCGCAAACTCTGCTACAACCAGACCCACAGACTCTGCCACAACCAGACCCACAGACTCTGCCACAACCAGACCCACAGACTCTGCCACAACCACGCCCGCAAACTCTGCCACAACAACGCCCGCAAACTCTGCCACAACCACGCCCGCAAACTCTGCTACAACCAGACCCACAGACACCGCCACAACCACGCCCCCAGACTCCGTCGCAGCCAGGCCCCCATATTCAAACAGTCACTAATCAAGAAGCAACAGCTATTACCTCAGACATTTCAAACGACCCAGAGGATTTTTTTGGTGATCCTGAGAATGTAGTTGAGAGGAATATTATTGTTGTTCGCAAAACGCATCTCATTTCTGACATGATTGCAGCATTTTCACAAGAAAACATATTGGAGGCCAGCCTTGGGTTTAGACGGGTGCTTGAAAATGGATGTTTGGAAAAAGGGGTGGGGAGTGGAATTGCTAGGGACTGTGTTACAGATTTCTGGAACAACTTCTACGATACAAAAACATCAGGAACAACATACAAGATACCCGATTTACATCATACAATGCAAGAGCGTGAGTGGAAAGCTGTGGCAAGAATTTTGGCTTTTGGATGGCAGCGATTCAAATATCTACCTGTTCAACTGGCTCCACCTCTCCTGAAAGAGGCATTCTCCTTAACAACAGAAAACTGCTCTCTCATGGAGGCTTTTTTTCACTACATTGGCCCCACTGAAAAGGATGTTCTGACTGAGGCATTAAATGATTTCAAAGAATCAGACACTGATGAACTTCTCAGCATCCTCAGCAGCCACAACTGCTCAGTAATGCCCAATAAAGAAAACCTATCCAGATTGTTGGAGGAGATAGCCCATAAGGAGTTGGTTCAACAGCCATCGTTCATAATTAAGTGTTGGAAGCCAATCTTAAAAACTGTTGGCGGTAAGTAATGGAGGTCTGGACAAGATTCTTAGTGATCTTCAGCCAAAGGCAAGAAATGTCACCAAAAGCATCAAGTTCCCCTCTGCGATGTCGGCAGATGAGAAAAGTACCTCTCTTCATCTTCAGCGATTTATTCGAGAAATAGATGCAAAAGAGCTGGGACAGTTTCTCCGCTACTGCACAGGTTTGTTTGCTTCCACCTACCAATATCTACACAATTAGTTTAGGTTTTGCTCAATATTACTCATACACCAAGGGCTTGCAAGTCACGTAATATAAGTATGTGATACAACTGACGACAAAGCTAACTTTTCTTTCTTTCTTTCTTGTTCTTAGGTTCGGACCTTTTCTTGAGCAAAACAATCAAAATCTCCTTCACCAATATGCCTGATTTCACTAGACGCCCAGTGGCCCATACCTGCACTTGTGTTCTGGAGCTTTCTTGTAATTATGGCACTTACTCAGAATTCAGGTCTGAATTTCTGTCTTTTGCAAAGTGGAATTTGGCTTATGGATATGGTGTAAGCATGAAAAACTGAGCTTTTTATTTTAGTAAATGGGTATATTTTATTTTTCAAAACAGTTAAGAGTTGGTATGGCATCTGTGAAAATGGGCATTGCTTTTTATTAGTCTTTAGTTCATATGCCATCAGTTTGAATAATGCACAAAACGTTTGCTACAGATTATAAAATGTGTTTTTATGTGTCATGCTGTGCTTGTCATGTCATTAATGGCACACATGGTTACAATGTTTTTATGGCACATTTTATGGTTTTACATGTTGTTCTGAGTGACAACCATGTTCTACAAGGCATTCCATTCCTCTAACAGAACAGGATTGAGCGGCTGGTTCCATTACTCCTGCTTGTGACAGTTGAAAAGTCACACTGCTTAGACATGGTTTACTTATTAAAAAATGTTTTGATATGTTGTATGCATCTTATTTGGCATCCCATTTAATCTCCCCTTGGGGTTAACTGACTGAAATAGCTGCACATCTACTGTAACAACTGAATCTGAACTCATCATTCATACAACAAACAAAATAAACAGGCTTCCAAATAAAGATTTAACATGGTCCAATCAGTAACCAGTGGACCCACCTGGCTACAACCAGTATTAAACATTTGGTACAAACAAGTGGGCTCTTATTAAGGGTCTTAGCTGTCTGTACAGTCTGGTAGCATCCACAGCATTACTACCTTTCTCAAGGTTATGCTCTTCCAGAAACATAACACACATGTCATAAAGATCAGGGTCACAGCTTATACTGGTTTTCCATTGGCAAACGTTCTGTTCCACAATAAGGTCCATCTTTTCATAGTCATAAGAATGCAGATGGTTTTCTGTGTGATAAAGCTCTGGTGCATGATACATAAGGAAAGGTTTCCCATGGAACAAATCACGGCCATTGCTGCCACGTCGAATGCGATGGTTGTTCCACATTATGACAACAGTGTCCAATTCTTTCTGGAAAAGAGAACATAAAATAATAATTTGCCAGTTAGCATCATAGAAAGTACCTACTAATAACTAGGAGAATTAGAACATGGCCATATTACGATATTAATGAGGCTGTATTCTGCAACAGCGATTTGGATTTTTAAGTAATTGCACACGTGCCATAGGTTATTATACATGTAATTTGACAACCCAGCAGAGGGAGCTAGATACTTAATTATAGACTAATATGAGTTGTTTTCCAACCTAAAGGAACTTGGAGCGTTAAGGCATACTGTCATCAGGGGTTGGCCAGGTGGTCGGTCAGCGCGACATATTAGCCTATAATATAACCACCTGACCTCCACCTTCAATGGCCACATGCCATGGGAAACGCACACGACACATTCCTCAAAATTGCAAATTGGCGACTTGTGCGTTGCCCCTGGCGCCATTACGCACAGCTTCGTGTGGCCGCTCCAATTCACCATCAATGAAATCTGTCAAAACTTGTCAAAAGGCAATGCGTAATGCAAAGCAGGGTCATAAACGCGCGGAAAACATGGCCAGTGTGGGTCTACACCCCAGACATACCGGCCGCTTTTTCAGCGCGTTGATGACCCTGTTCTGC
The DNA here is from genome assembly GCA_007210695.1 of Neogobius melanostomus. Classification (NCBI taxonomy): domain Eukaryota; kingdom Metazoa; phylum Chordata; class Actinopteri; order Gobiiformes; family Gobiidae; genus Neogobius; species Neogobius melanostomus. The sequence continues at coordinate 37,827 of VHKM01000668.1, read as the reverse complement.
GAAACGCATTGCCTTTTTGACATGTTTTGACATAGAACCATTAACCGTGGATTGGAAGGGCCACAATAAGCTGTGCCTAACGCGCGCCAGGGGCAACGCACAAGATGCATTCCTAAAATTGAACCAATTCTATTTTTCCATGCGTGTGTTAAGCGTTGTGCGATATGTCGCCAGTGTGTTTGGCCCCTGAATCAGCAACTGTCATGGATCTACTATAATATGGTGACTGCAAGATGTGCTGTACTATGGATGAGTATTTGTCTGAGCCAGCCATGTGCTCGTGAAAGGGTGTTGGAAGCTAAACAAATAACAGTTTTTTTTTTACTAAGCCATTACATGCGTATTCTGGGTTAGTGACCCAGACCAACCACCCCTAGCCCGCCTAAATCCTATTGTGTTACCAGTAGAATATGGCATACCTGGATAAGGTCAAGAAAGCAGAATTGAATTAGTCCCTTGTCGATCATGTCTCCGCTAAAGTCACCCGCTGATTGGAACTCCAGAAACAAATCTCTCCAGAAGTCAGCGTTCTGTCTGCGGTAGATCCCCCACCAACTTTCAATCCGTTGATTTGCCGTACTTCTCCCCTGAAGCACGCAAGGGCCATGAACTGTTGCATTCTCATCCTCGCGCAGAAAATGTTGCAGTCGGTTGACAGCTACATTCTCGGTCCCAAAGTCTGATCTCATTATTTTGGGACAACCACCTTGCTCGTTAACAGCATTGACAAAATACGCGGCAATAACCTCAGGCTTACTGTTGGTGTAGTTTGCTTGCATCCAGATTATATAGCGCGAAAAGCCATCAATGCATCCATTAATACCGATGCCAAAAGGGCTTAGTTTGTCATATGAGTCCATATGCCACATGAAATTTGGGCCGGGGACGCTGTAGAACCTTCTCCTGAGTCTCCTGGCTCTTCTTTGTGCAACACCATCTGGATCCAAAGTAGATTGCACCTCACGCACTAGGTTTCTAGTGACCCGCAGCCCAGCTGATCTGCACCTCTCAGTCATCATTCTGTATCCATGAAGGCGACCAGGGCCACGAAGTTGCTCAGAGATAAAGTCAACTAGTACCTTTGGATCAGTGAGATTGCGCCGCCGATACAGCTGAAGCCTCGCCAGCAGTCTTCTAAGATGACGGACGCTAATTTGTACGCCATTTATTGCCAAACACAGGGCGATTTCAGCCTGTGTCAGACCTTGGTTGAATAAATATGTGACCCGCTGATCAGTTACTTGGGCCTCCATTCTTTGATTCACTGCAGTTTGAGTGGTTTACCTTGTAGTTTCCCGGTAATGGCCATCTGTTTTGGTCTGCGGGGAAAGCACCTTGGGAACATTTTTAATATATTGTTTTGTTTTTTCTTTTTTACTACTGAAAAAAAGGAAGAAAAAAATCTATATATAATAAATAAATAATTAGAAATCCGTACTTGTGCGCCGCTGTAGAAAAAATAAAATAAAAATATTATTAATATTACTTTTATTAATATTTATTAATAAAAGTAATAATTATTATTAATTAATTATTAATCAATAATTAATCAAATCAATAAATAAACATCCTTCCTCGTGCGCTGGGGTACGATCTTTTTTTTATTTTTTATCTTCCTCTCCCGTACTTTAGAGAATTTTAGCGGCCCTGTAGCATCTTTTTTTTTTTCTTTCTTTCTTTTTAATAAAATAAAAGGATATTTTTTAGGTTATTTCCCGAGATAAAGAACATGCCTGTACATTATTTACATCTTATTTTATGTCCTTTCGGGGCTGAGTAGTAAACGTCATCTGTTGCACAATGCCATGCTTGAGCGACAACGCTGAAGGTTGGGCTAGGTGGGGCTGTTGCACAGTGCACACCTTGTTGAGTTTACCCTTACTACTACTATCAGATCTACTTAAACGCATTGCTTAAATGCTGCTGACTAAAAGAAAGTATTTAACCACACATCAGTAAATACCAACAGAAACAATGTTACAGACAACTCTCATTCAGAGCTCAGAGTATCAGACATATAACATTAACTACACAGACACAAGAAGGCAAAAGTCTTTACTATAAACTGTAGTCAAACAGCTAACATAATGTAAGCATCTTGCATTCCAATGATAGTATAACATAGTAAGTGGTTCTGCCTCCATTGGGCTCCAGCCACGCAAAGCCTGTGCGCCGTTGTGTGCGCTCATGTCATGTTCTGACGACATGTTTGGTTCGCAAAAAAATAAAATAAAAATAAAATAAAAAAAATTCCTGCCTGTGCGCCGCGCCAAACAAATTAAAATAAACTTTTTTTTTCGGGATGTTTTTTCTCCCCTCAATTATCTTTTTTTTTTAGCACATTCTATATATTTTTTTCTCCCTTTAGGAAACTACGCCCCCGTAGTTTTTTTTTTAAATAAAGAAAAATTTTAAAAAGTTAATTTTTAGGTTATTTTCCAAGATAAAAAAAAATTGCTTGTACATTATTTACATCTTATTCTATGTCCTTTCAGGGCTTCCGTAGATATCCATTTCAGTTTGCTCAAAAATAACTGGACGACCTGTGCCCTGAGCTATATCTTCTGCCTGTGGCAGATATATTTGCTTTTCCCTTTTTAAATATAATTTTCCCTTATGTTTTTTTTTTATCTCTGCCATACAGGCATGATTCCAAGCGCGCTCTCAGCTCATGGTGTACCTGCGGGTGCTCCAGAGTAAGCTGCTGCACGCCGCGTGCCTGAGCTCGGCATGCTCGTAATATAGCTTTTTTTTATCACTGTGTTTTTCCTTTTGCCAGGTGAGACCTGCTGTCCTACTTTCGCTTTCCTTTTGACTTGGTTCAGTTATGGGTTTTTGCTTAGTTTTGGCGCGTGTCTCGGCTAGTTTGGTTATGGTCCATCTTTCAGTTGATTACTTCATTCATTCCTTTTTGGGGGGTACGGGGTGGTAAAGGGTTCAACCTTTTGTTTCTAAAATAAAGACTAAAATATAATCAAACGAAATATCAAAGAAGTACGGAGCCCTGGAAGTGACATCAGACAAAAAAAAATTGAGATGAAAAAAATTTTTTTTTTTTGAAGAAATATAAAAATGTATAAAAAAATTTTTTTTTTTTTTTTACACTACAAATTATCTCGGGGGAACGTGATAATTATCTCGGGGGAACGTGATAATTATCTCGGGGTAAAAAAATGTGGAAAAAAAAAAATTGTTTTAAGAAATATAAAAATATATTTTTAAATTTTTTTTTTTTTTTTTTTTCTACACCACAAATTATGTAGGGGGAACGTGATAATTATCTCGGGGAACGTGATAATTATGTCGGGGGAATGTGATAATTATCTCGGGGGAACGTGATAATTATCTCGGGGGGAACGTACGGAGCCCCTAAAGTTTCCTAAAGGGAGAAAAAAAAGTTCTATGTTTAAAAAAATAAAGAAAACTATTATTATTATAATTTTTTTTTTTTTTTTTTTTGGAACAGCAACACACAACATCCGGTAAGAGTTGGCGGTGGTCGGAAGAAGAGCTTGTGCGATCGTGTGTGAGGGAAAGCCTTTGGAAAAGCGCTTCTCCTATCGAAAACAGATTACACACAAATGCTATGAATCATCTTGGTAAGACATGCTCCAATATTGCATGTATTCCATTCATGATTTTACTGAATGTTCAGTGGTGTCCATGCTAGCTTAGCAATTTACTCGTGTTCTTTTTAATCTGATTTCTATGCTGCTGCCGATGTACTCAAGCTAGTCGTTATTGGTAATCTGCAACCGTTTCTTTTATTAGGGAGACATGGAATCGTCCCTCTTACATTTTCTTCGCCAGCGGAATATTGGTGAAGCTGTAATCTCCGAATTGGAAAAGGACAAAGTAAGTATGGCATGAATAAATTAACTATTGCCATAGTAATCTGCCATTTTCTGGCTCAAAGCTACATTGTTCAATCAATCAATCAATCAATCAATCAATCAACGGTTTTGTACATCCCAATATCACAACAGGAGTTGCCCCAGGAGTTTGCTCATAGACAAACCATAGTAAAATAATGAAAACTTTAAATGTAAAATAGTGGTGTTACACAACAGTGTTGGACGTATTTGCCATTAGTGACTTGGCACTAGTGTACCACTGCTCTTTAATGTACTTTTTTTTAAATCGTTTTTGTGAAAGTGAAATATGTTGTTTATTGACACCATGCAATGACGTACATAGTCTCACAATAAAAGAATATAAAAGACAACTCATTTGATGGGACACCTGTGGTTTTGGCTTTTTTGCTTTATGAATTTACAATTTCAAGTTTTATCTGTAAAAAGATTTAAGAAATGTTGGCCATGGGTTATATGAGCTAATCTGACCTCTCTAAATGTCTTTTTTCTTGTAGATTGATACTGCTGTGATCCCTCTCATGTCAGACCATGACCTGGAAAAATATGTACCACAATTTGGGGACAGAGTGGCCTTGGTGGCTTTCTGCAGAAGAAATCAACCAGCAAACAACAAAGCAATAGACAGAAAACACCTGCTGGAAAAAGTGAGATCCAAAATTGGTAATCCCCCAAAAAAGAAAGGAGAGAGAGGATATATCAGAAAAACTTAAAGGAAATGTTAATGCAAAAAAGAAAGACCGGCGACTTGAACTTGGCTGGATGAACTACGAATTTTTTTCTGGTACTTATAAGCCAATTCGTACAGCAAAAGGAGGGGGTACAAGGCATGTAACATTAGAAAGAAACACATGTATGCGAGAAATCCAAATTTTGGCAGAGAACTTGTTTTTCCCTGAAGGCAAATCCAAATATCTGAAACTTGAAGGCCTTAAGCGTGAAATGCGTGATATTCAGGAGAATGTCATTGATGAGGAGTGTACTATAGATGAGTTGTATGAAAAAACAAAGGTTAAGTCACTGCGAGTATACTTATGCACTAGAAAGAAGGGTGAAGACATTCATGGCACTGAAAGTAATGCCATCATCTTACCACCTAAAGAAACACAAACTATTGGCAACCCACTACAGGAATATATTCAAGTATATGTTTTGGATGAGGAATGGAACAGCACAACCACAGACAAACCAGAGAAAATCGAAACAACTTTTGATCTGGTGGATAGCCCCACGGCTAACCAAGAGGACACCTCTGGTGAGGTATTGATTGGTGAAATTGTTTCTGAAAATGAGGGGATTCAAACAAGTACTGATTTGGAGAACACACCCATTGCTAACCAACATGAAGACCGCTCTGGTAAGGTGAAACGTTCAACCGTGTCTGCAAATGAGAAGATTCAGACTACTGATTTTGAGAATATACCTGCTGCAGACCAACATGAAGACCACTCTGGCGAGGTCATTCCTCTAAATGTCCCTTCAAATGAGATGATTCAGACAACTACTGATTTGGAGAATAGACATGCTGCAAACCAGTATGAAGACAGTTTTGGAGAAGTATTTATTGGTCCAAATGAAAATGAGGTTTTTAATCTTGATGATACTCTCCCACAAGAAGAGAGACTTCCCGTTGTTCTTGAGGTGAGGAGAGGATTCTGTTTAACAGATTTAATGAGTGCATTTGGTGACCCTTCAATTATGAACAAAGATATGACAATCGCAATGAAACTTCCTAATGGATCGTTCGAAAAAGGATCTGGCTCTGGGGTTTTTCGTGACTGCCTATGTGAGTTTTGGAACGAGTTCTACAATCGATGCACAGTAGGGGATACGGTAAAGGTTCCCTTCCTTAGACATGAGTACCAGATTCATGAGTGGCAAGCTATTGGAAGAATTTTGGTAAAGGGGTGGCTCGCAGCAGGATATTTTCCTATTCGTTTTTCACTGCCCTTCCTCGAGGAAGCCTTGTATTGTAAAACATACAGCAGTATCAAAGAATCTTTCCTGCTATACATATCCAAATCTGACAGGCAAATCATTGAAGGGGCACCCTGCTAGATGTACTTGATTCACATGAGTGCCGTCAGATACCAACTGAGGAAAACATCTGTTCCCTTGTGGCGCAACTGGGCCACAAGGCTCTTGTTCAAACACCAATGTTTGTGATCGAGTGTTGGAGACCTGTTTTGAAAACCATTGCTGACACTCTGAACCCACAGCAATTAAAGGAGATTGTACAAAAGCAAGTTCCTACTTCAAAGCGCGTTAGGGAACTTCTCAGATTTCCACAGTTGATGAATGCAGCACAAACCAATGTGTCCAAGCATCTCAAGAGGTATGTTGGAGAGCTTGATGAGAAGGGCCTGCAGCTTTTTCTGCGTTTCTGTACTGGAGCTGATGTTCTCTTTGGAAGTCACATCACAGTTCATTTCATCGAAACCAGCGATTTCCAGTGCCGTCCTCAAGCAAGCACCTGTGGTTGTTTTCTCAACTTGCCAATCAACTATCAAAACTACCCTGACCTGCGAAGTGATTTCAACGCTATCCTCAACAGCTCTGTGTGGGTTATGGATATTATTTAAGCTGTATATTTACAACTCTTAACTGTTACGTTTATTTGCATGCAAATGTTTTACTAGGATAACTAGGATAATGTTCTCATTGCTAGAAGCAAGACAATCTTTTTGTGTACTAAAACAATATACATTTTATTTTCATACTTCAATTGTTGCAACATTTGTGCAAATTTCTTATTCCTTTTATAATTGTTCAAGTGACTTATGCACTTTACTCTGTGAAAAGAAAACTGCTGTTTGGTGAAAGCAGTGTTTAATGTCTTCATTTGTTCATATGAATTGTTATGCACTTTTAAGAAGTTTGAAATGTTTATACACATTCATAAATGATATAGAAATTTAACAGTTTCATTGTTCCTTCCACAACAAAACATAATTATTAGCTGTTGCCTGTAAACACTGTCAATCAAATAGAAAATAGCCCATATCTGTTCATTATACCACATTACAAATTAATGTAATAGTATACAACAGCATAATTGCATCACAAGTTTGGTCAAAGTGCATGCATTGCCCGAGTTTGTCCACACTGTGGCACTATCACCTGAGATCAGATTATTAATGATCGTGTAGCTGTGTTTTAATAGCGTCTCTTAATGTCAAGTACAAATCAATGGCATCCACTGGATTTTCACTTGGAAACTGCAAGCCATGGTCTTCAATATGCATCATGCAAAGATCAAAGACATCTGGATCACAAACAACACTGCTGCGAAACATGCATCGCCCTTTTAATCCGGCCAGTTCATTGCTATCAAGTGTCATGGCACGTTCTTCTGCATCCCATAGCTCAGGCGCCAAGTACATCACATTTGGAATACCAGCTGGCACATTTAGGTTGGTACTGGGCCGGATTCGATGAGCATTCCAAACACTCTTTATCTTTTGAAGCTCTTCCTAAAAAAAAGAGGCGGTTATTAATTATTACAATTTCCACATTTAATATGTTATAGTTTATTTTTTAAATCTTAGTGTTTTATAAAATGATATGCTTAATAGTAATAGTTTGCATGCTTCGTTGTCAAAATAATGAAGTTGCAGCATAGGCCAACATTACCTGGATCATCCCCATTATGCATAGCTGAAGTATTGCCTTGTCCAGGAAGCCACCATCGAACATCCCCTCGTCTCGAACCTCACCAAGAAGCTGGATCCAGTACTCTATACCTTCTTTCCGAAGTATGCCCCACCAACTTTCAATGCGTTGGTTTGCTGTACTAACTCCGGCGATGTAGCTTTGTTCACCAGACAACCTGTCTGTGTGGTTTGCGCGTAAATGCTGCTGTATCTCAGCAAGAACACCGTTTTCTGTGCCACGGTCTGTGCGCACCAACCTTGGGCAGCTTCCAAGTGTCTCCAGAGCCTCTAAAAAGTATCCTGCGATAACCTTTGGGTCGCTGCTAGTTTTGTACGCGTTGACCCAAATCACTTTGCGTGAAACCCATCAATACAGCCGTTGATGCACACTCCATAAGGTTTCAGTTTGTCATATGAATCAATGTGCCAGATGTGGTTGGGTCCCTTAGAGAAATACTGTCTCCTGTTAAGCCTCCGCTTCTTTCTTAGTGCTGAACCCTCCGGATCCAATTCAGCCAAAATCATTCGGACATCTTCCTTCTTTGCTTTAAGGCCACTTTCCCTACATTTTGTAAACATCCACCTGTAGCCATGCATCTTCCCAGGACCTTGTAACTGCTGTTGGACAAAGTCAAAGATGCTGTCCAAATCAGCAAAATCTCTCCTTCGTCCAAGTCTGTTGTCCTTCAAAATGCGTAGTAAATGTTTCCTACTAATCAGAATGCCATGCCTGCGCAACAACGCTGAAAGTATATCATTATATGACATTCCAAGATTGTAGTATAACTTGATCAGTTGTTCTGCCTCCATTGCGCTAGGTCCAGCCATGCAATGTCAGTGCTCTTGTTCTGACGCATGTTGTGTGTCGTGCAAAAAAATAAAAATAATTAAAATTTCATTCAGTCCAGCAGGCAAAAAATAAATAAAAAAATGTTTTTTCATTCAGTCCAGCAGGCAATTATTTTTTTATTTTTTTATTTTCATTTTTTCATTCAGTCTAGCGGGCAAAAAAAAAATTTGTTTTGTTTTCATCCAGTCAAGGGGCAATTTTTTTTTTTTTTTTTTTTGCTTATAACTTTTTTTTTTTTTTTTTCTCCCTTTAGGGAACTTTAGGGGCTCCGTAGGAACGTGATAATTATCTCGGGGTAAAATTTTTGGGGAAAAAAAAATATATTTTTAAGAAATATAAAAATATATTTTTAAATTTTTTTATTTATTTATTTTCTTTCTACACCACAAATTATGTCGGGGAACGTGATAATTATCTCGGGGAACGTGATAATTATGTCGGGGGAATGTGATAATTATCTCGGGGGAATGTGATAATTATCTCGGGGGAATGTGATAATTATCTCGGGGGAACGTGATAATTATCTCGGGGGAACGTGATAATTATCTCGGGGTAAAAATTTTTGGAAAAAAAAAAGATTTTTTTTTAAGAAATATAAAAAATATATTTTTAAATTTTTTTTTTTTTTTTTTCTACACCACAAATTATGTCGGGGGAACGTGATAATTATCTCGGGGGAATGTGATAATTATCTCGGGGGAATGTGATAATTATCTCGGGGGAACGTGATAATTATCTCGGGGGAACGTGATAATTATCTCGGGGTAAAACATTTTTGGAAAAAAAAAGATTTTTTATAAGAAATATAAAAAATATATTTTTAAATTTTATTTTATTTTTTTTCTACACCACAAATTATGTCGGGGGAACGTGATAATTATCTCGGGGGAACGTGATAATTATCTCGGGGGAATGTGATAATTATCTCGGGGGAATGTGATAATTATCTCGGGGGAATGTGATAATTATCTCGGGGAATGTGATAATTATCTCGGGGGAACGTGATAATTATCTCGGGGGAACGTGATAATTATCTCGGGTAAAAATTTTTTGGAAAAAAAAATTATTTTTTTAAGAAATATAAAAATATATTTTTTAAATTTTTTTTTTTTTTTTTTTTCTACACCACAAATTATGTCGGGGGAACGTGATAATTATCTCGGGGGAACGTGATAATTATCTCGGGGGAATGTGATAATTATCTCGGGGAATGTGATAATTATCTCGGGGGAACGTGATAATTATCTCGGGGGAACGTGATAATTATCTCGGGGTAAATTTTTTTCATCTCAAATTTTTTTTTTGTCTGATGTCACTTCCAGGGCTCCGTAAAGAAGAACAACGAAGAGGAAACAAATAATAATAAATGTAACGTTTTAACCTTTACCTGTTGTCTGTGTGCTCAACTAAACTGTGTACATGACTGAGTGTTACACAGATATTGAATATTTTGAGTGTTAAAAATCAATGTTTTAAAAGAATTTTGAAAGAAACGGGGACACAGTGTTACTGGGGAGAGAAAAAATAACTTGTGGCCCTTGCTAAAGCAATAAATAAATAAAAAGAACAGTTTGTATTCTCGAAGAAGGCGTGTACGTCACAGTAGGGCTGGGCGATTTTGCCTGAAAAAAAAATCTCTTTTTCTTTCTTTTTCTCATTTTTTAAAGAACAATTCGAGTTTCGATTCGTTTTTCGATTTTTTTCTTCTTCTATGCACTTAAAAATGGCTGCAGATCAGATATATTGTCAAAAGTGCCACTTTATTGCTGTTATTGTCCTCAAGAGTTAAAATGCGTAAACAATCCCAAAATAAAAAGTAAATGAGCCTCTGGCATTATATGACACCTGACAAAATACTTCAAAAACAAAGCCTTTTATACAATGGGGTAAATTCATTATACAGCTATTTTATTCTCTTTATTTATCTAAATTCACTTAGATCTCTACCTTCACCTGGAAGAACACAGAAGATAAGATGAAGGTGCAGATAATTGTAGCAATATTATTTCATCTCCATCACAGTAAAATGCTCCTGTAAGTTCACCTGCCTCTGTGCAGTTTACTTGTGTTTTATTGTCAGTCTGGGGATAGAGTTGTGGGTATTATGTTAATTAACGTGTTTGGGGCATGCGCTTGCTTCTGCAACATGAGTCAAATGTATTGTAGTTTTCATAGTTTTCAAAGGATCCACTATTTCCCCGTTTCTCGCGTCTGCACGTCTCTCTCCCGATCGGGGCAGGCGCACAGATACACACACACACACACACACACACACACACACACACACACACACACACACACACACCACACACACACACACACACACACACACACACACACACAGATACACACACGCAGGAGGGACAGAGAGAAGGAGAGAGAGAGAAGTACGTATGAGTTTGTCCTGAGACTTTACGTGAGCGCTCCAGATCAGAAGGATATTATTAGCCATAAACCGCGTTTGCATTGTGGTTTTCTTCACCGTGTTGTTGTTAGCGTCAGGCTAATAGTTAGGAAAGCTAGCTAGCTAGCAAGGCAGTGGTCCAACTTGTCAGAGTTCATCCAAGATGCAAATCCTGAGTCCTTTCTTCGCAAATATGAGCAACTCAAGGGACATACTTCATTCAGATCATTCTGTAATCACTTTCCATCGCGCATGTTGTTGTTTTGATGGTGTTAGGCGGGGGAGGGGGCATGGCTCACACTGCGCTACGGTAACCCACAAGGTCGAAACGCGAAAAAGTCCCAAAAAATTGTGGTGGAAAAAAAACTCGAGTTTGCAAAATAAAAATCTTTTTTAGCTACAAAATCGATAAATCGATAAAATCGTTTTTTTGTCCAGCCCTACGTCACAGTCACTGATTACTATGACAACGGACAGCACCATTTTAGCGTGTTTCCCGTTGCCTGACATCGCAATGGATAAATCAAGAATGACCCTACATTTGTCATGGAAAACAACATGACAAATGGCCGAAATCAGGTATGACATTGTGCAGTCTGACATAGCAACACGTAGCAACCAGTTAAGCGTGGTTTTGGCACAACAGAAAGCAACAGGCCCCAGCAGCGTCACTTGTAACTTCATGTTCTATTTCATGTTGCTTCAGCCCTTTAGGCTTTCGCTGATGCATAGTTTCTCGGAAGCTCTGCTGCCCGCCTGAGAAGATCAAACGATCTACCGCTCCAATCACCCTCAGAGCCTAGCACAGCCCTAGTCCTATAAAAGGGGGCCTAGCCCAACACTCTGCTCCTTTTTCTCTCAGCTCTTACGCTCTTGAGAAGAATTTATCTACCATCAAGATTGAAGACGGACAAGACTCACCGCAGAACATTGCCGCTTGAAGATTTCCTCACCCTCCGGTGTCAAGCGGTTCTGCGGTCCCTGACCGGTCATCCTCCACCGCACAGACGAGGACTTTTCCCCACGCGGTTCACGCTTCCAGGGGAGATGCGCGAACGCCGCCGAGGCCTTCAGAAGCAGACCTCTCGGTTTGAGGCGGACGGAACTTGGCAACTTCCGATACAGGTCCCTGGTGCCCGGGCCAGGTCCCCGCACCCAGGTGGACCTTCCTCGCTTCAGGTCCCAGCCTGGGTTAGCCCGCTGACTAAATGCCAGGTGCGAATGGTCTTCCTCTCTGCTAACATCCAGTGTAGGATTGGCGGAGTGCTGTGGCATTGCAGGACGGTATCGGGGCTTCCCTTGCCGTCCTCTCCTCCTGGGACTAGCGTGGAGTTATCCTTTCCCTCTGAGCGGGACAAAGTTGACGCTGACCATGCTGAGCTTGCGTCTATGCCAGAGGTCACTAAACGGCGGACCTCGGTCCGGATCCGGACCCATGCGCCAGCCCATCCGGACCCGAACCTTGGATCCGAATTTTGGACCCGACCCTAATCCCTTAAACGAGCGGCTGCGTGTGCGCTCTCTCTCTCTCCCTTCGTCTCCCTCTCTGACTGCAGAGCGGTAACTACAGCCCAGATGAACAGACAGAGAAAGTCCTACATCTCAGCTCCATGGTACTTTTTAAATATTTAGAAACGGTTTCGGAATGACTGAAATACGGCTCGCTAAAAACAAAAGCGGAGGGCGCCTTAATTAAATATGCACGCGCGATCGTAATGCGCAAATAGCGCGGCTGTTTCCCGATCGGCAGTGAGCAGGTCAGAACCAGGACTAAACCTGGTCCGAAAGTGGACTAAGCAGGACTCTGTGTGTGAACTGAGCAGAGGAGAAACACATCACTGTCATATATTCTGTGCACATTGTGTATAATAGAGGCTATGCATTTTGCTTTTTAAGAGCCAAAAACATATTTTTAGAGCCAAAAAACAATAACAGGATTCACTTAATTTCATTATTTTCAAATCACAGTAATAGATTTAATAAAGTCTTAAAAATACCCATAAAACTGTGAATGAACCCCGTATGTTCCGGACCTTTGCTTGGCAATTTTTTTTCATTTCGGACCTTGGTGAAATTTAATTCGTGACCCCTGGTCTATGCTATTGATGCTAACGCGGCTCGAGCAGCACTAGCCTGTCGTCATTTGCGGGTAGGCTATCGACACTCAGGGGAACGGAGAAGCGTCCTCCCCTGATCCTGTCGCTTTCCGCCTCCTCATTCTTCGTTCCTGGTTTACAATATGAAGTCCATCACCGAGTCCTGCCCTGCTGGATCTGCACCTGCGGCCGCAGCGTCATACACCCGCTGTATGAGTGTCAGCGCAGAGAGTTCAGAGACGCTACTCTCTGGCTGTATGTGCCGGGTTCTATGGAAGAGCTTGTGCGTCAAAATTCTTGACAAACTCCTCTTATCCACTGCTTGACAGGTTCAAGCGTGGTGCAGGAGCTTGATAACGGCACGTTGAGGCTGCCTGTTACCGCGCATATGCTATGACGGCACGCCATGTGCGCCGGGTACTATGGAGGTACTTTTGTGTCAAAAAAAAAAAAAGAAGAAATTTGACAAACTCCACTTATCCACTGCTTGACAGGTTCGAGTGTGGAGCAGGAGCTTGATGACGGCGCGTTGAGACTACCTGTTATCACTCATGTGATATGACAGCACACCATATGTGCTGGATGTTATGGAAGGGCTTTTGTGTCAAAAAAAAAAATTCTTGACAAGCTCCGCTCATCCTCTGTTAGGTCAGGTTCGAGCGTAGAGCAGCAGCAGACAGCGACGTGCTGGGTTGGTCGCCTGTCAGAGTAAAGAGCACGCTTCTGTCCCTATCTCTGATAACAGCGTGAAGAGATCGCTTGTTTTCAGTGCCTCAACGACAGTTGACAGCGGGGCTCAGGTGGCCTCACTTGTCGAAAAAGCTCGTCCCCCTGCTCGTATGGTGACGACAGGCGTGCGCGTGGGACCTTCTGCAGCCCACGTCGCTCTGCACTCGGCCAGAGACGAGTCCAGCTCGTGTCTGGCTCTCGAGCTCGGCTCTGGTTCTCTGTTTACCACACACGCTGTGCCAGTCCTGAGTGGTGATTGGCCCAGTGTCACAGCACCCTCCATGGCTCCGCTCCCCACTGTGCCAGTCCTCAGCTATAATTGGCCGATGGCTGGTGGAGCGCCTTCCATGGCTCCCCCCCCCCCCCCCCCCTTTGCCGGTGGCTGTCGGACCTGGTAGGGGTAGGCCGCGAGGGATCTTCCCTCTGTCACGTCACCGAGCGGCGAAGGCTCCTCACTGGCCGCGCCGCCGATGCTCGCCCTCGACGCGAGGGCCCCCACGTCACGACTCATCCCCGGGAGGGGAGTCTGTGGGCGGGCCCACGTCTCCTCTCTCCCGCGGACCTGGAGTTCTGCCTCTGACAGTGTACGCTCTGCAGTTCTCTCGAAGGCAGGGGAGGCGGAGGACTATACAGCCAGAGTCCTAGAGCACATCTCCCGTCTGGGCTTTGTAGTCAATCACGACAAGAGCCAACTACAACCGACCCAACGGCTCCAATTTTGGGGCTGGTCCTGGACTCCAGACACATGAGAGCCTCGCTCTCACTGGAGAGGCAGGCGGCGATTGTGGACTTGGGTCGGGCCGCATGGAAGGGCCTCAGATTCGCCCTCAGCGGATCCGCTCTCTACTGGGCATGATGGCGGCAGCTCACCCGGTGGTGGAGCTGGGCCTATTGCATATGAGGAACCTCCAGAGGTGGTTTTCCCGTCTCAGAGGGATGTCGAGGCCGGTGCGGGTTCCCCCGGCAGCTCGACACGACATTGCCTTCTGGCTGGTCCGCAGTCGGCTCCGAGAGGGAGTACGACTGGGTCTAGCGGACCGCCATGTGGAAGTATTGACAGACGCCTCCCTGACCGTTTGGGGCGGCGTGCTGGGTCATTACTCTGTAGGCGGCGTTTGGTCCCTACCTTTGAGACAGTTTTTGCGGCAGCCATCACTACGGGTCACATGGGGTTTGGCAGCCTTACGGCCCATAGTCACCCCCTGGTGAAGCGTTTCTTGCGGGGGGCGCGCCGGCTCAGACCGCCGTTGCGCCGAACCGCCCCATCATGGGATCTTCAGGTGGTTCTCAAGGGCCTGTCCGGGCCCCCCTTTTGAACCCCTGGGCAGGGCAGACATTACCTGGCTGTCCTACAAGACAGCGTTGCTCTTAGCTCTGGCCTCGGCTAAGAGATCGGGCGATTTGTGCGCACTTTCCGTGCATCCGTCCTGCTTGTCTCTCCCTGCTGACGATGATGGTCTAATGGTGCGTACAGACCAAACGCTGACACGCCTCCAACTTCCATGTTAACCCTATGTAGACGTGCTTCGACGCGCGTCGAAATGTAAGCAAAGATGTCCGCGCGTATGAAGCATTGCAAATGCGAGCAGATGAGGATAAACGCGCGTCAAAGCCAGTGAGAACAGCGCGGTACAGAGCAGCGATGCCCCGCCCACTGCTTCATGCACTCAAGTAATCACAATCTACACGTGCGCTCATTTACGTCTTTTAACCAATCAGGGACTGGGCTCAAATAATGAGCACAAGCGTCACCTGTTACCTGCAGCAGTGGCGCAAAAAGGGCATACGCAATATATGCATAGGGGCGCCGAAAGTGATGTGACGGTCTCGAACGATCCGGCTCTTTTGAACGAGTCTTTACAGTGAACGATATGAACATGTTCGCGGTGGTGAAGTGTTTTTTGTTATTCCTCTTTGGGGGAGGGGCGTCACTTTAGTTGTGCATGCTTATTTTGCTAAAAAAAAGTCACTGCTGGAGTGGGGCAGAGAGGAGTGCAGAGGGACAGTCATCTCCACCCCCCACGAGGAGCTCAAAGTGAGCATAAGGCACCAAGTTTTAGAAATAAAAGCCCTACTGAAATAATAAACACGGTTACAGAGGAGATCGCGTTGAAGCAAAACGCCTCTTTCACTTGCGTTGTTTTCCCCCCTCTTGTGCGAGGGAGAGAGGGAGAGGAGGAAAAGTTACATGAATGAAAGAATAGCTTTTAATCGGGCCGTGTGATTGTTTTTTTGTGATAACAAACTCCATAGAGGGAAATGTCGATGTTATATTGTGTGAAATAATGACATTTTCGTTAAAATAAAGTCAATTCAGAGGGTATTTATTTCCTTTTTTTAATTTATTTTTTTAACAACCATCAAAGAGCCGTGTGTGTGTGGGGGGGGGGGACAAGTTGATCATGGCGGTTTGCGCTCAGCCTGAGTTGTATGACACGCCTTCTAATTATGACGCTTGCAAAACTTCACGTGCCAGCAAACAGGCGTTTCTCGCGAGTGTGAAGCGGCAATGTTTGGCGTCCAACTAGAGGCTGACGGAGCGTGGACGCACGTTCGGTCTGAACGCACCTTAATGGAACTATGGCCCAACCCGGCCTTCCAGCCCAAAGTCATCACGTCCTCCTTCAGGTCCAGAGTGATCAGGGTGAGACCCTTCTTCCCTCCTCCGCATGCTTCTGTGGAGGATGAGCGTCGTCACAGCCTCTGTCCGGTGAGGGCTGTGCGCTGCTATTTGGATCAGACGGCTGGCTTCAGACGGACAGACCAATTGTTTGTTGGATTTGGAGCCAAAAATCGGGGTGCCCTCTTGTCCCCCCAGCGTTTGGCCCACTGGGTTTGCCTCGCCATTCGCATGGCTTACGAGGCGCAGGGGCTGCCGCCGCCGGTGGTGGTCAGGGCTCACTCCACACGTTGAGACAAACGGTATCAGGAGAGAGAGGCTCAGACAGTTTATTTGTTTAAGGGTGTTATTTCCCTCTGCTCCTTCACATCGTCTGCTGCTGCTGTTGTGTGAAACTAATGACTGATTTTGCTTATTTTACTCATATAACAGGTAAGTAAATGTGTTCAATTTGTTTAAGTAAGTGCTTTATTGTCATTGTACAAGCGTACAACGAAATAGTGTTCAGGTGTTAGTCCTGAGCTGCTGTGGCTGAGCCGCGCTGCCACTGTGTGTCAACCTGACCCACGTGACCTTGGAGGTCGGGAGAACTGTAGCACTCGGAAGAAACCTGGCTGGCTGCCCTCTGTCTCCTCTGATCCTCTGAAATGGTGCCGGGCCTTGTGGGTTTGTTCCTGTTTCAGAGCGTGGTGTCCTGCACTGGTCAGCTCCTCCTTTCTCTTCCTCCCTCCGCTCCCTGCGCTTCACAACAGTCTTTCACCATCTCCTTGTTTGTCCTTTTTTGTTTCCTGTAGCTCCTCTTGTGACGCCTCGACTGTGCTGCAGCTGTGGGGGCTCTTGGTGTCTCTTCAGTGTCCCAGAAGAAGAAATGTGTAGGTCTCAAATGGGTTTAGCTCCACAAAAACATGGCAAAGACGTACAAAAGTATCCAGAAAAACAATAACACAGAAACCACAAATGCAGTTCACAGAAAAAGGCAAAAAAATCAGCTGCCTAAGGAGAGAGGGAGGTCGTTTCCTGTTTTCACGTTGCCATGACAAACATGACAACATGACAACATGACAACATAATGTTTTTGAAGATTTATTTAAGTGGTGGAGTTCAAGTATCTCGGGGTCTTGTTCACGAGTGAGAGACGGATGGAGCGTGAGATCGATAGACGGATCGGTGCAGCGTCAGCAGTGATGCGGTCGCTGTATCGGACTGTTGTGGTGAAGAGGGAGCTGAGTCAGGGGGCAAAGCTCTCGATTTACCGATCGATCTACGTTCCCACCCTCACCTATGGTCATGAGATCTGGGTAATGACCGAAAGGACAAGATCGCGGATACAAGCGGCCGAAATGAGTTTCCTTCGCAGGGTGGCTGGGCGCACCCTCCGAGATCGGGTGAGGAGCTCAGTTACCCGGGAGGAGCTCGGGGTAGAGTCGCTGCTCCTTCACGTCGAAAGGAGCCAGCTGAGGTGGCTAGGGCATCTGTTCCGGATGCCTCCTGGTCGCCTCCCTCGGGAGGTGTTCCAGGCATGTCCTATTGGGAGGAGGCCTCGTGGAAGGCCCAGGACACGCTGGTGGGACTATGTCTCCGAGCTGGCCTGGTGTCGCCTCGGGGTCCCCCAGAACAGCTGGAGGAGGTGTGCGTGGATCGGGAAGTCTGGGCATCTCTGCTGAGACTGCTGCCTCCGCGACCCGGCCCCGGATAAGCGGAAGAAAATGGATGGATGGCAGATTTATTTACACTCTACCCTTATCGTGATGAAGTTGAAGTTATAATCACTCAGGAGCTAGCGGCTAACCAGCAGTTAGCTCGACAGTAGAGATACAGCCACAAACATCTGTTTCTGTAGCAAAAATATGACAATGGTCTACCCAAAATGTTTCAATATACAAACAAAAAATTGAATTTAGCTTCACTTTATTCATATTCTATCATTTATTTTGGTGACAGTTTAAAAGTCCAGGCCCAGCTTTAGCTCTATTTGACAGGAGAGTAACATGTAAATGATCAGCTGAAACCTCATTGTTTTCTCTGTCGTCTCTGTTTAGGGCTGTTTGTAAAAATGTGTGAAGGCCAAACGTTCAGAGCTTTTGTGAATGAGCGTCTGGCTGCGGCGGCTGGAGAGATACGTGCGCTGTTTGAAAGGACGACAGCGGAGTGTGAGGAGGAACTGCGTCGCTCCCAAGACAAGAACCGGAGGGAACAGCGGCTCCTGGACCAGAGTGAGAATTTGAAACGGGAAATCACTGAGACCTCGCGAATCAAACAGGAGCCAGAAGAGCAGAGCGTCACACAGGAGGACGAGCAGCTGCCAGTGTAGGCTCACACACTTTCAAACACATGTAAGTCACATTATTGTTCAGTTTATTCATATTTAAATCATGTTTCAGGTGTTTCCCAGAGTCCAGTGGTGTGTGCTAAGATAAGGTTAGGGTTAGCTTGTAAACTCCACTATCCTTAAGGTTAGGGCTAAGGTAAGGTTAGGGTTAGCTTGTAAACTCCACTATCCTTAAGGTTAGGGCTAAGATAAGGTTAGGGTTAGCTTGTAAACTCCACTATCCTTAAGGTTAGGGCTAAGGTAAGGTTAGGGTTAGCTTGTAAACTCCACTATCCTTAAGGTTAGGGCTAAGGTAAGGTTAGTGTTAGCTTGTAAACTCCACTATCCTTAAGGTTAGGGCTAAGGTAAGGTTAGGGTTAGTTTGTAAACTCCACTATCCTTAAGGTTAGGGCTAAGGTAAGGTTAGGGTTAGCTTGTAAACTCCACTATCCTTAAGGTTAGGGCTAAGGTAAGGTTAGTTTGTAAACTCCACTATCCTTAAGGTTAGGGCTAAGTAAGGTTAGAGTTAGCTTGTAAACTATTTAAGGTTAGGGTTAGCTTGTAACTCCACTATCTTAAGGTTAGGGCTAAGTAAGGTTAGGGTTAGCTTGTAAACTCCACTATCCTTAAGGTTAGGGCTAAGATAAGGTTAGGGTTAGCTTGTAAACTCCACTATCCTTAAGGTTAGGGCTAAGTAAGGTTAGGGTTAGCTTGTAAACTCCACTATCCTTAAGGTTAGGCTAAGGTAAGGTTAGGGTTAGCTTGTAAACTCCACTATCCTTAAGGTTAGGGCTAAGGTAAGGTTAGGGTTAGCTTGTAAACTCCACTATCCTTAAGGTTAGGGCTAAGGTAAGGTTAGTGTTAGCTTGTAAACTCCACTATCCTTAAGGTTAGGGCTAAGGTAAGGTTAGGGTTAGTTTGTAAACTCCACTATCCTTAAGGTTAGGGCTAAGGTAAGGTTAGGGTTAGCTTGTAAACTCCACTATCCTTAAGGTTAGGGTTAGCTTGTAAACTCCACTATCTTAAGGTTAGGCTAAGGTAAGGTTAGGTTAGCTTGTAAACTCCACTATCCTTAAGGTTAGGGCTAAGGTAAGGTTAGGGTTAGCTTGTAAACTCCACTATCCTTAAGGTTAGGGCTAAGGTAAGGTTAGGTTAGTTGTAAACTCCACTATCCTTAAGGTTAGGGCTAAGGTAAGGTTAGGGTTAGCTTGTAAACTCCACTATCCTTAAGGTTAGGGTTAGCTTGTAAACTCCACTATCTTAAGGTTAGGGCTAGGTAAGGTTAGGGTTAGCTTGTAAACTCCACTATCCTTAAGGTTAGGGCTAAGGTAAGGTTAGGGTTAGTTGTAAACTCCACTATCCTTAAGGTTAGGGCTAAGGTAAGGTTAGGGTTAGCTTGTAAACTCCACTATCCTTAAGGTTAGGGCTAAGGTAAGGTTAGGGTTAGCTTGTAAACTCCACTATCCTTAAGGTTAGGGCTAAGGTAAGGTTAGGTTAGCTTGTAAACTCCACTATCCTTAAGGTTAGGGCTAAGGTAAGGTTAGGGTTAGTTTGTAAACTCCACTATCCTTAAGGTTAGGGCTAAGGTAAGGTTAGGTTAGCTTGTAACTCCACTATCCTTAAGGTTAGGGCTAAGTAGGTTAGTTTGTAAACTCCACTATCCTTAAGGTTAGGCTAAGGTAAGGTTAGGGTTAGCTTGTAAACTCCACTATCCTTAAGGTTAGGTAAGGTTAGGGTTAGCTTGTAAACTCCACTATCTTAAGGTTAGGGCTAAGGTAAGGTTAGGGTTAGCTTGTAAACTCCACTATCCTTAAGGTTAGGGCTAAGTAAGGTTAGGGTTAGCTTGTAAACTCCACTATCCTTAAGGTTGGTAAGGTTAGGGTTAGCTTGTAAACTCCACTATCCTTAAGGTTAGGGCTAAGGTAAGGTTAGGGTTAGCTTGTAAACTCCACTATCCTTAAGGTTAGGGCTAAGGTAAGGTTAGGGTTAGCTTGTAAACTCCACTATCCTTAAGGTTAGGGCTAAGGTAAGGTTAGGGTTAGTTGTAAACTCCACTATCCTTAAGGTTAGGGTTAGGTTCCACTATCCTTAAGGTTAGGGTTAGCTTGTAAACTCCACTATCTTAAGGTTAGGGCTAAGGTAAGGTTAGGGTTAGCTTGTAAACTCCACTATCCTTAAGGTTAGGGCTAAGGTAAGGTTAGGTTAGCTTGTAAACTCCACTATCCTTAAGGTTAGGGCTAAGGTAAGGTTAGGGTTAGTTGTAAACTCCACTATCCTTAAGGTTAGGGCTAAGGTAAGGTTAGGGTTAGCTTGTAAACTCCACTATCCTTAAGGTTAGGGTTAGCTTGTAAACTCCACTATGCTTAAGGTTAGGGCTAAGATAAGGTTAGGGTTAGCTTGTAAACTCCACTATCCTTAAGGTTAGGGCTAAGGTAAGGTTAGGGTTAGCTTGTAAACTCCACTATCCTTAAGGTTAGGGCTAAGGTAAGGTTAGTGTTAGCTTGTAAACTCCACTATCCTTAAGGTTAGGGCTAAGGTAAGGTTAGGGTTAGCTTGTAAACTCCACTATCCTTAAGGTTAGGGCTAAGGTAAGGTTAGTGTTAGCTTGTAAACTCCACTATCCTTAAGGTTAGGGCTAAGGTAAGGTTAGGGTTAGTTTGTAAACTCCACTATCTTTAAGGTTAGGGCTAAGGTAAGGTTAGTGTTAGCTTGTACACTCCACTATCCTTAAGGTTAGGGCTAAGATAAGGTTAGGGTTAGCTTGTAAACTCCACTATCCTTAAGGTTAGAGCTAAGGTAAGGTTAGTGTTAGCTTGTAAACTCCACTATCCTTAAGGTTAGAGCTAAGGTAAGGTTAGGGTTAGCTTGTAAACTCCACTATCCTTAAGGTTAGGGCTAAGGTAAGGTTAGGGTTAGCTTGTAAACTCCACTATCCTTAAGGTTAGGGCTAAGGTAAGGTTAGGGTTAGCTTGTAAACTCCACTATCCTTAAAGTTAGGGCTAAGGTAAGGTTAGGGTTAGTTTGTAAACTCCACTATCCGTAAGGTTAGGGCTAAGGTAAGGTTAGTGTTAGCTTGTACACTCCACTATCCTTAAGGTTAGGGCTAAGTAAGGTTAGGGTTAGTTTGTAAACTCACTATCCTTAAGGTTAGGGCTAAGGTAAGGTTAGTGTTAGCTTGTACACTCCACTATCCTTAAGGTTAGGGCTAAGATAAGGTTAGGGTTAGCTTGTAAACTCCACTATCCTTAAGGTTAGGGCTAAGGTAAGGTTAGGGTTAGCTTGTAAACTCCACTATCCTTAAGGTTAGGGCTAAGGTAAGGTTAGGGTTAGCTTGTAACTCCACTACCTTAAGGTTTTTTTTTTTTTTTTTTTTTTTTTCTACTTCTTAAGGTTAGGGCTAAGGTAAGGTTAGGTTAGCTTGTAACTCCACTATCCTTAAGGTTAGGGCTAAGGTAAGGTTAGGTTAGCTTGTAAACTCCACTACCTTAAGGTTAGGCTAAGGTAAGGTTAGTGTTAGCTTGTAAACTCCACTATCCTTAAGGTTAGGGCTAAGGACACTTAATAAATGATGGTCCTGTTGCTCGGGGGCTGCTCCCCTCTGGCAGCAGGTCCAGACACAGGAAAGAAAAAAGAAAAGCCCCGAGTCCTTTTTAACACACATCATTAAGACTATTCTTGTTATCATGAGCATCAATCAGTCTGCGATCATTGTGCCTTTCATGAATAAATGTGGAGTATGTTATGTATCATTCAAACACTTTGATACAGAGTAATGTTATATGGGCTGTAATGATGATGGTGAATAACAGTAATACCAACATGGTAATAAAATGGGTATAGGAAACAAAATTATAAACTTGTTATAAAGTGTAACATACTATGAATGTTGACTTAATCTGTAAATATGTAACCAACTTAATTGTTTTGTAAGATACTAAGAACTAAACATTGTTACTGTTGCAACCACATTATTATTTAAGTTTATGAACAGGGGTGGGAGTCAATAAGCTTGTCTTCTTCCCACTCCTTTTCGAGCTAGAATGTTAATTATTTTTTTCTTTTATTATATTTTTTCTGGCTTTTGTGCCTGTGTTGTGTGTTGTGTAGCTCGAAATAAAAAAATCAATCAATCAATCAATCAATCAAGGTAAGGTTAGTGTTAGCTTGTACACTCCACTATCCTTAAGGTTAGGGCTAAGGTAAGGTTAGGGTTAGCTTGTAAACTCCACTATCCTTAAGGTTAGGGCTAAGGTAAGGTTAGGGTTAGCTTGTAAACTCCACTATCCTTAAGGTTAGGGCTAAGTTAGGGTTAGTTCTAGTAGGCCCATGTATTTTTAATAATGATCTTGTGTGGCAGGATGTTGCACAAAAGATAGAAGTGTCACCACTCCGACAAAGGATGAAAAAAAGGTTAGGGTTAGACCTCAATGTCGGATTGGGTTAGGGTTAGGAATGGCGGGGTGTAACCCTCTCTCTGTTCTCCCGTGTCTTTCATTTGTGCGTGTCACACCATGACACGCTTACAGTAGAGTCTGCACAGGTTATCAGGGTTGTTGTTTTTGTTCTCCCACGCTGGCACTTGCCGATTTCTCAGACGAAGGTGGACATGGACTGAGCTCATGGTGTGAAGCGATTAGATTAGCCAGGTGGCTGAGGTGAGTGACAGCGACACTGGGCCCGGGGGAGAGAGGACAGAAAGTCGGTCGCAATAGCTTGCAATCTGATCAAAAGTAATGAGAATGGACATGTATAATATATAGTATATATAAATATATATATATATATATATATATATATATATATATCCAAGTCCTGATCGGAGGTAATGGCCGATTCTGATCAGTCTGAAACCACGTGATCGGGCCCGATTTCCTATCACATGATCGGCTCAGGACATCCTGAGTGTTTTTGGACAATGTTGAGTGCCTCGCACTCAGTTTTGGTTGGTCTTGAAAACAAAAACAAAGTTTGTATGGATTTTGTAAAACTCCATCCATCCATCCATTCTCTTCCACCCTGCTGCCCTCTCGACTCGTTGCCGGGTCGTGGGGGCAGCTGTTGGAGCGGCACCAGCCCCTATGGCTCCTCCTGCAGGTGGTGGGTCCACAGAAGGACGGCCTCATGGTTCTAACCGGGCCTGTTGGTCTCTCATAAAGGGCTTCTGAACCGCTCTTGGTCTGACCCGTCACCTAGGACCTGTTTGCCATGGGAGACCCTAACAGGGGCACGAAGACAGGCTCCAGGATCATTCAGGCTCATTTGCCTCCTTGGATTTATTCATTTGCTGTTTATTATATTTTTTCTGGACACTTTTAATAATTTATTTTCACAATTTAGCCAATATTACCTACATAACAAGATGATCTATATTTCTGGGAACAGAAACAGTGGTTGATGCTTTATTATAGATGCTGACAGCTTGCACCTGAGCCCAAGGCCGTATCTGCTGGTTTATTGTAATTAAAGCCGTCTGTTATTCAAATGTCATTAATCATAGCGTACGTGAAAGCGTATCTGCTTGAGGTGAGCCTATTGATGTTTATGGCGCCATCTAAAGGATTTATAAGGAGGTGTCCTTGAGTCTTTAGGCAGGTCTGTATAGCTAGAACGGTGCATTAGGGACCACAGTTTATACAGCTGCATAAAAAATAATGAATGTACTTGACATCTCATATATGCGGTTAAGTGTGGACTCAAGTTTTTTTCTAAGCAGAGGGCGGATTTATAAATGCCCTGCTGTGTGTGGACTAGGCCTTAAATACTCATTTATTTTCTGTTGATAAAAACTACACTAAATTGCACTTCAGTGATAAAACTACAAATGTGACAAGTTAGAAAATGTGGGGAAAAACGGAAGTAAAATTTGGTTGTGACTTTTGTATTCAGTCTAATGCAACAAGTGCACAGCTATTCCATTGCTCTCGTATAGGCTATAGCTGTGCATAGCCTATACACCTGAGTAAATGTATGTTCTGTGGTTAATGACACAGAAAGATACAGTGTTTAGATAAGCCTGAGTGTAGATTATTACAGAATATAAATAACATTTCCCTGTACAGTTTGTAACATAGGACTCATTTAACGATATACTTCCTGAACTTGTTGTATTGGTGCATTTTAACATGTGTAGAGCTCACAAAAGTGTGAGAAAAATAAAAAAATACATTTGAACAGAATTATGCACCAGAATACATGAAATCTCACCTAATTGCTTAAAAATCTCCCCTAAGGATCTTTTTTTAGAGGTCCCTCTGCCCTAAACCAAACTCAGTCTCACCCCTGGTTGTATCTGCATGCATTGTATTATGTTCTGTGACTACATGAGGATTTTAGATTTGAGTAAAGCCAAACAGGAGAAAATGTGCTCGGTTCAGGTCGGGGTTAAGAGATCAAAGTTTGATCCAGTTGTATATGGGGTTGGGCGATATGGACCTGAACATGTATCACGATATGACGATATGATATAATTAAATCCACTCATTTACTAAAGTTCTACCAAAGAGCAACTGGAGAATTCTTAAGTGGAAATACAATATTCCACATAAATTTATACATAGCTGACTTTAATACAGACACACTCTCTAAATCAGAGTCTGAGCTGGATTTAACCAGAGCTGAATGTTGTCGTTGGTGTGCCTCAGTGCTGGGTCTGGAGTGTTTACAACACGAGCAGCTCTAACGCCATAACCCTGCAGAGAGCGCTACATTTTATTGCCCTGATGTGCCATAAATCTTTGTCAGTAAACATCAAAACTACATTTTTAGCCTCTCCATGTGAATAATGGCTCCAACCTGCTCTCAGTCGCCCATTGACTTTTATGGGCTCTGTACAATTACAATGTTGATTTTTGCAAGAGCCCCTTCACCAGCCCTGATGGCGCTCGGGCCTAATGATTGGTGACTTTTGAATGTTTTTTTGTGATTCAGTGTTGTAAACCTATGTGGTGCAGATCAGGAATCTCAAAACAGCAACCTAGGCTATGTTCACTGAATCCTCTTCTTACACTTTCATTACTGTAATCCAGCCATTCCCAAAGTCCGGAACATCAACGGCCCCCTTGTTGATCCGAAATTCTCTTGGGGCCCCCAAATAGAAAATAATTTATCATATTCATTGGAATTTTCTTATTGTTTTACAGCTAACATTACATATAAAGCAACATCTACTGTAGCAATGAGTGGGGTTTAAAACTGGTTTCAAATAATACATTTTAGCGAATAAATTAATTTTTCCTTTTAATATATATATATTTTCAATGTACTTTCAATGTACGTTTTCTAGACAAGCTTTGGGGGCCCTCCCTGTAGTGTCTCCAAGGCCCCCCAAGGGGCCCCGGACCCCACTTTGGGAACCACTGGTGTAATCAATGAACTTAAAGCAGAACTAAGTAACTCTTGCCCCTAGAGGCCATAAGCGTCACTGCAGGTGTCATAGCACGTTGTGTTTTTTTACTCATTAATTGTCCGTGAGAGTAAATACTACGCTGACAGAAAAGACAAAGGGACAGAGGGATATGGTACATTGTTCCACAACCCAATTACACAATGGAGATATTTTTTATCACTCAAACTTTGCTGTAAACACTGCTAAAGTGGCGCTAGCCCACAGCTAGCTGTGCCTGTTAGCCTTTTAGCTTCTTCTTCATGATTCCATTAGTGTGTATTGCGCCTCCGACCAGGTGCAGGGAAAGTTGCAAGAGTGGTTTTCTGGCCAGAGACCCCCAATCATCCCATTAACCCTTGTATTACCCCCAGAGGGACTACAAAAAGGATTTATTAAGGTAAACAAGTTACTTAGTTCTTCTTTAAAATATTAAAACACTAAAATACTGGCCAACAATATGCGCTTCCAGTGCTACAATGAAATGCATTGACAGGAAATGAATGGTTTTTAGTCATATATTTCATACTAGAGCTTTATGTATCTGTCTGAATGATAATAAATGATAACAGAAATGTTGGAGCCAAGACATTGGGTGCCAGTTTATTCTCTTAGTTTCACAAATTGTTTCCACAGAATAACACTAGATACATCACGTCTTATCACAAGGGCACTTTTTATTCCGACGTCTGACACTCAGTGGCTGGTGAAACCTTATTCTTCAACCTGGAAAACAAATTAATGATATGGTTTTAAATCTATATAAAAAGACAAAACACACATGCGCGCGCACACACACACACACACAAACACGCACGCGCGCACACACACAAACACACAAACAAACAAAATCCCCTGAATGAATCAATAAGTTTCTAAAGTAACTAATGTATTATATCGAGGAAGAAAGACTTCAATAAATAAAATTCACTAACTGTTATTATTATTAGTTTATTTGATATGGACATAACAACTGCATTGGATAAACCAGATACATTGTTTTTAGTGTTATAGCAAAACTGCTAATTTGCAACACCTGTCCATAGGAGGCTACACATACGTTACTACTATGTTGATACACTGTGATTACCAGAGCCGTTTTTTCCTGTACGCAAACTACGCATGGTGCGTAGGGCCCCCGCAGCCGCAAGGGCCCCGCATCTCAGTCAAACTACTGTGTTGTTTCATTGATTAATCAACGCGTTGTTACTGGGACAGGCTCTCTGACAGCGCTCACTCACTCTCCTCCTACTTTGCTGTGTTTTAGTGTTATATATGGCAGTCTGCTGAAGTGGATGAGCGGGAGAGACCTACCACCTTCTCCCTATCACTTCTCCCCTTCGCGTCCCCGCTTGTCTTTCTGTCTCCCGGTGCTCGCCTCCTGGGCGGCTGCATGTCTCTCGTGTCCCGGGCACTGCGCTCATGTTTTCTCTGCTCGGACTCGGGGCTGCATCTCCACACACTCATTTAAACTCTTCGTATTGTCTCTAGCGGAGTATCAGGACAGTAGTTCGGTGAATAGACGAGAGTAAAGCCGTACACGTGGCCTTTTTGTCTCAAAGAGGAGTTGAATCCACACGGTTCTCATGAGCACAGTTACTTACAGTAACTCTGGTTCTCTGAATGTGCACAGTCTAAAATGAATAGACGACTGCTCGTTAGGTGCAGGTTTCAGTTAGTTTAAAATCAGTGGTTCCCAAACTGTGGGCCAGGAACCAGAGGTGAGAGAATGGGACCATTTACCATTTTAAAGAGTGGGGGAAATAGACTAGTAGTAGTCCTAGCCCCAGTCTGACAGTGGCTTAGTGGTTAGTGGTTCTCACACAGAGGGGCAGGGCCTGAATTGAGGTCTTTATGTTCCACTTCTGCCCTGCACTACTGCACAGTGGAACTGTTTTTGACCATAAACGGGTTCGCTCTTCGAATAGCCATGGGACTGTAGGGACCCCCGTGTGGATTTTTGCTTAGGGCTCCAGAAGGGCCAGCACCGGCTCTGGTGATTACAAATGTTATCCTTCTGTCCACAGTGGTCAAAACAATTTTACTTCCTTACCTTCACTTGCACGGGAAAGTGTAGTCAGTCTCAACTTTGTCACCTGAAATTTCGGTAAAAATGTAAATTTTAGTTTAATTGCAAATACTTTGACTTACTCAGCATCTCCTAATAAAATGTAACAAGAACAATATAGAAAAGGGCTCCAATCCTTGCATCAGTAAGTATTGATATAAATCATTTTACAATTTTGGAGTGACGTACTTGGCTGGTAGTAGTCATACATATGGACCACAGCAGGCTTCAGGTTGTACACTGTCCTCTCTCGTATCATCACTAATTCGTAAGAGAGTAGAACGTCCTTCGGAACCTTTTAGAGGAGAAACAACACAAATGATTGTGCATACATTCTATTATGCCCATTAAGAAATTCATTCTCACCCCATCCAAATAGATCAATACATGATCTTCCTCTTTGTCAACACGTTCCACCAGAGGTACACTCTTCAGCTACATGAGAAAAGACACTGTTAGACAGTGGTAAAAGAATTATGACGGTACGATGACCGTGGTATAAGATATTTCCTTTCACTTTTTTAAAAGGTTCATATTGTCATGAGGAGGCTCCCTAGAGGAGGAGTGAAACGTTGGCGTCAAAATGTAAATCCAAATGTTTAGTTGTATTTTTCACAAGGTCCAAATTGTGCTAAAAGGATTTTATTGAGAGCTTCTCTCCCATCTCGACTGAGTTATAAAGCTCATTCATTTTATATGGCCAGATGTTAGAACTGCATTGCTGGAGCGAAGGTGTATATGTGTGTGAGTTTATAAGTTCTTCTTTCCCTTCCCTATCAAGCAGAAAGAATGCCTTGTTTTGAAAATTTAGAGGAAAAAAGATGGTGAAAAAATGTTTGCAATATGTGTGAGGTTGCTCTACTTGTTACAATGTGTATAGGATATACTTATTTTTTCTTTCTTACATTATTAAGAACTAACAGTCATATTTACAAATGAATGTTCAAATATTCATCATTGTCATAAGTTATCCTCAATCAGGTGTCATAAGGTATTTTGAAAAGCCTGAATAATTTGCAATATAGGACCTCATAACAACTTACCGCGTTTAGAGATTCAGAGTCTACGCTGAATCCAGAGAGTATTTTAATGTCAATCACGGCCATGTTGCTGATCTCGGCTTTTCCATTGTACCTGCATAGGAGAGGATTACAGTATGTCATTTTCAATCATTTATTTATTTAAAACAAAAACAAAAAATAACTGATTGTGGTGTCAGTCTTACTTGGCCTTGATATTTAGAGTCATCCTGGGTCTGAGCAAGTTGCTGTCACAGTCGGCCTCTGGCGCCACCTTGAGGCTGAATGGCGTTGGTTCGTTGGGAATCGGAATGTTGTACATGACTGTAATCTGAAATGAAAGAAACAATCCAATCTCATTTTTACTGTATTTTTTTATATGTCCTTATTGGTGGGACCTACTGGTAGGCTTCTATTTCACAAGTGACACTAATATTCTCTCCATGATATAAAAACAATGAAAGATGGCCACATAATACATTCACAGTGAAGCCAAGTTCTCAATATTGTCTATAGTTCAAATAGAAATGGCAGAGAAGAATAACCATGAGGAAACCTACACAAACACAGGAGAACAAACTCTATAAAAAGAAGGGTTGATTCAGGTATTGGAAGTGTTCGCTGATTGGCGGTGCCTTCACTGACCTGTATGGCGGCACAGGTGTTGCCTTTTACTTTCACGGTGTAAATTCCGGTCACGTCTGGGAGACTTTGTTCCTGGTACAGCAGCTTGTTGTTCTGGTTCACCTGGAACACCAGCGGAGCACCACTTGGAGGCTGGACCGTGACTGTGCTCTGCCCGCCAGGACTGTAGACCAGGCTGGAGTAACGAGTCAAGGCCTGTAGGGCAACCACTGTGTCCTGGAAGAACAAAAAGTAAACAGAAATGAAGCTGTGTAAAGCAATGTTAACTTTAGATACAAGAAAGAGGCACTGAAGAAAAGTCAGAAGGTAGATCAGGAAGTATATGAGACAAAAAGTACTGGGATCATGATGGGACTAAAAATATCATCATCAGCACATCAGAGGGACGGTTTATGTTAGATAGTTCATTAAAGTCTGGGTACAGTATCCTTGATACTATAGGCATCTGTAATGTGGTGTTGAACCTCATGCAGCCCTTTCACCTTGTTATTGCTATTGGGCTATCTACTGAGAGGAGTGTCAGTTCTAGTTTAGTCCTAATTTAGTCTTGGTTTAGTATTTGTATTGTGTTGGTCCATTCCTTGCATCAATAACAGCAAAGACACACATAAAATTGTCTGCAGCTCTAGATAAGAATATGTAACAGATACGAATTTTACATCTTTGTGAAGAGTAGTTTTTTTTGGATCCAAAAGAGGGAAAAAAGGATTTGACAGATAAATATGATTACAAATGATTTCCTTGTTTGCATATTCAATGCGTGGTCAAACAGTGAATGGTATGAATAACATAACATTTTGATGTATTAAACCTGTAAAGTGTGTGCAATAACATTTTTGTGATTTGTTGTTAACTTTGATGAGCACCTGAGTAGAGCTGAAGCCTCCGTAGTAGTTTTGCTGCTTGATCAACCAGCGGACGATTTGGGCTGCGTAGCCCAGGTCAGATGTTGTGGGGTTTGGAGATCCAAGTTTAGCCAAAAGCACATAAGAGCTTATCTCCACAGAGAGCGAGGCGGATGTTTCTGCAGACGTCTGAGACCAATGGCGCAGCCCACCTGCAAAAACACACACAGACATTGAACTGTTAGTGTCCATACACAGACCTCTCACTGCCTGGTGCTGGCATCTTGTCTTTGTGTATTGGTTGTTGTTCCTTGTTTGAAACAGTCATTTATGTCTGACTGCCCTGTATTTTTATTCAATAGTGTCATTGAATGTGTATGTGTTTCAACACATAGCATCTGTTCAGGGACTACAGATGAAAAACAGCCCTCTGGCTCATGCTGGTATATTACAGTGATGTTTCCTAACATGCACTGTACCTTAAATAAATAAAACGTCCAAGAGCATTGATTAAAGAAGTGGCACACGTAAGCACATGGGTTTGAAGCATAGACTGTGGAAATCATGGACGTAGCATCACTATTAGCTGTGGGAAGCCTAATAAGAAATAGGGTCAGGCTTTAGAAGTTCCTTGCTGTAATGGACTTTCCATTGAAAGGTTTTTGAAGGGGCAGGCTTGTCATTCTTACCTGTACGTGTTTATCTTAACATGTGCAACATCATCATTTATTTATTTTTCTGTAATATATTAATATTACAGATATTAATATACATATTACTGTTATGTATTTTAATTTTTGTCCTATTGTAAATATAGGAGCTGGCTCCAATAACCCAGGCAGATAGCATGAGCGAGTTAGCCCACACAGAATGCTATGGGGGAAGCCTCCCTCACTTCACTATTCAATAGTCTATGGTCTGAAGTGATGTAACATGAAGGCCATAGCAATAAAGTATTCAAAACCAAATATTCTGTCTTGAATGGTCAGAATTTCTCAAATGGTGTCCATAACAAGAACGCGTCATGTGAAAGAAACCCATCTGACCCGTACTGTACAGTGTGTGTGTGTTTTTCTTTCTCCAAATTATCATTATTCATTAGAGCAGCAAGATCAATCACAGCTGAATAAAAATGTGCAATGACAACTGAAGCCTGAAGAAAAGAAAAGAAAAGAAAACTATTTTTTCCAGACAGAAAAAACATTTAATTTACTATAACAGCAAATCTACCCACCACTTCACACAACTTCACACTTTATAGATCTTTTTCCTAATATTTTGATCAACCTTGTGTTTTATGAATACAATGTGATTGATATTGAATATTTCAAATTGACTCAAGGAGTAACTTGTTCTGCGGTTTCATGTGTGCTGGAGGAACCACTGACCGTCTATGTGTGCCACTGTGTCGAGATGGCTCAGAAGCGGGTTTCTGACAGTGGGGTTTTGGGCCAAGTGAAGACATAGGACATCAGGGCAGTGGTGTAGGTGTTACTCAGTACACCCTGTGACGTTATCAGGCAGTTCAGGCTCTGGGCCAAGACAGGGTCCTAAAGGAATCCAGACATATTCATTAATAATACATTTATTGCAGGTTGAAGGCTAAAAATAGTAACTGCTGTGTTGGGAAGAAAATTTGAGCACTGAAATGATCATAACAAGTCTAGTGTAGGTAAATGGATTTTGTTACATAGAAACAACGATTAAACTGTATGTATCACACTCACATCAGCAGGCAGTCCCATCTCCAACAGCGCAGCAGAGATATAAGCAGTGAGCGTGACTTCATCAGACACTCCTCCCTGAAAATGTACAAGAGTTGAATATAACTGATTTATTGATTAAAGGATCTGTATCATGCTATTTTAGCCATTCCAAAGTAAAGTATAGGCATTTATATGATATATTGTACCTCTATCACTATGGAGTACTCATTTTTTAGAGAAATAGAAGTATTTTCTGGGGGTATTTTTCAAACCCGGAAGACAGACGCTTCGATTCAGTTAACTCCGCCCCTCTCTCCGCTCATTCCACATTTACAGTATTATTGCAAAAAGTGAAGTTACTTCACATAATGCAGTTATAAGGAGTTGACATGTGCAATGCAGTTTCATAATGCCTAACACACACGCTAACACACGCGCTAGCACACACGCTAACACACGCGCTAACACGCGCT
The DNA here is from genome assembly GCA_007210695.1 of Neogobius melanostomus. Taxonomy (NCBI): domain Eukaryota; kingdom Metazoa; phylum Chordata; class Actinopteri; order Gobiiformes; family Gobiidae; genus Neogobius; species Neogobius melanostomus. The sequence goes on along the minus strand of VHKM01000668.1, from coordinate 5,158 downwards.
AATACACACGCTAACACACGCGCTAACACACACGCTAACACGCGCTAGCACACACGCTAACACACGCGCTAACACGCGCTAGCACACACGCTAACACACGCGCTAACACGCGCTAACACGCGCTAATACACGCGCTAGCACACACCTTAACACACGCGCTAACACGCGCTAATACACGCGCTAATACACACGCTAACACACGCGCTAACACACACGCTAACACACATGCTAACACGTGTTTTGATTGATCACCGCTCAGCCTGGCCTCCCCATCTGGTTATGGGATCGCGTTGGTTATAAAAGTGAATCCACTTTGATTCTGGCCAAGGTTCACCAAGCATCCATCAGGTTGGTTGATAAAGTCGCTGAATCCCAGAAAGAAATTCCAACTTCTGGCGAGTGCACTCTTCTTAGGAAGGTTGAATAGTCCTGTTCCTCTCGTAGCCAACGCGAACCCGTGACATTATCGTTGGGTAAGAAAAAAGAACAGGCGTGTCCAGAGTAGGTTAGAAAGAGCTCAGTCTTCACAAACAATGCACCCTCCGGCCGGGGAGCGTTTGTTTACTCTCCCGGGACAGCACAGACGCGTCGGAGAGTTCCTATTTTATTTTTGTTTTAATTTATTCCTTTCTTACAACAAAAATAATGAAAAAGCTGTTTTATAAATTAAAATCAGGCCGTAAGCATTACATTACAGACGTAGAGCACTTCCGTTCCTTTGTGACGACACAACTGAACAGCTCAGTGGTTACCAGGAGAGGGCGGAGCAGCTGCTCAGAGAGCAGGATTCAGGAGGATTACTTAGAACTGTGTGAATGAATCCAAAAACCGCTCTGGGGTGTTTTGATAAGGAAATAGCATAACAACATGGCTAAAAACTCCAAAAAGTTGATTTTGCATGATATAGCTCCTTTAAAAGATTATACCTTCATTTGGTTGTTAAAAAGTTGTCCAACTTTTTCAAAACAACCATTCGGCATCTGTTTGGACTGCAGCCACAGCTTTGACTCCTCAATCTTTGCCGGGTCGATGTAGACAAAGTTCTTGGCCTTCACGAAGGATCTCAGCACAAAAGCAGTCAACCTGAGGAATAAAATACATCAATGTTGATAGAGCAACTTGTTATAAGTAGTGAGTAACCACAGTATATACAGTATAGTGCCAAGATCATCAATTAGGTTCATGGACTAGAAACCAAGCTGGATTGTTCACATACTATTGTTATTTTTAATTAATAAGCGGAATAAGGGAAAAAAACACCCAGTGTCTATTATAATCTACTTCAGTCATATAGTACGGTTTTATTGGCAAAGAAAAACGAATCAGCCTACCATGTGTTTCCGGATCCAGTTCCAAAAGCGCTGTATGCACCATCAGCATGCTTGTAATTCAGCTGCCTCTGTAACCTGTGACATAAAAATAATGAATCCATTGAGCAAAGTGTCTATTTACCTCCTCTTTAACCTGACAAATACGACTAATAGTTAATTGTTCTTAAGAAAACAATAATTCCATGGTCCTTGTTTCACTCAGCCACTAGTCAGAAGTGTTTTTGGGCTTGTTCTCTTCTCTGGGGTGAGCTGCTTGTGTCTTGTCCCAGATACTCGCTGATTGTAGAATGTTTTGGGGCAAAAAGACATGGTTCTGCTCCCACAAGCCGTTATGGGCACTGCAGTAGACTATCCACAAGTTCACTTCATGCAACGCCGCAATGTTACCTGCACAATTTGTACATGTGTTATCATTGCATATAACTGGCTGTTAACTCAGAACACCTGCAATTTATAATGCACAGTCCACACTTTAAATCTATTTTCTCATGATCAAGTCTTACCCATCACGGACACCATGGCCCGATCAAGAATCCAACAATCACATTGTCAGGGAGCTGAACGCATCAATCAACCTCAGTCAAAGTCTGGTCTGCACTCAGATTTAAGAGAACAAAAATCATTAGATATGAGAATAAACCACTGTTTTACATTACTAAAATTGTTTGTCACCTTTAGGAGCAGAGCAGGAGGTTGTGTGTCCTTCACCATTTTCACATTCCCTCAGGCCTGAACAAGTAAAAAGTCAGATAGATTTTGAACCATTTTTGAAAAACAAACATATATGTTATAAATTAAATAGAATGACTGCTTAGTACGCTTCAAGCTATGAGGCTTCTTTGTAAACTCTATCAATGCGACCTCTCACAGGAACTTGGACATCTCATTGTTGCATGAAACGGCAGAAGAAACGGCTTTCTGCAAGAAACGGTCACATCCACAGGTGCCTGGAGGAAAAACAAGCGTAAACGTAAGAAAGCTTTAATTAAGTGAGTAAAAAAAGGTTTCCCAGTGCAGTCCGTTGAGGTGACGGCCGTCTGTGTCGTCTCATTATATGGCTGAAGGAGCCTGACTTACATTTTGGCCTATATTCACTGCATGGATGCTTTTTAAGTTCTAAATGTGAATGTTCAGGGGGCCCAAAGGTCATTTGGACAAGCTTGAAAGCTGTTTTATCTGAGGCCTGACCTAAAGCGGTAGGAGACCATGTTCCCAGCTGAACGGTCTTGCGCCTCGTTCACAGAGACAAGAATTTTGTAGGCTCAATGCCTTGGAGCGCGGGGTCAAGTGTAGTCGTGTGGGAGCTGGAGTCACAGCACTGGGCAGCAGAAAACAATAAATCATTAGACAGTTTAGTTTTTATACTCGAGAAGTTGAGGCGTTTCCGTTCATGTGGCAAACATAAGCAAGCAAACCGTTTGTACTTGATCAAAGAAATTATACGAAAATAAAAAATTATAAAAGGGAAACTTGGGATGCTTTGAATAGCCTAATCAACAAGGCTCTTCAAAGTTGAACCATATCCCGATTACTTTATTGATGAAAATGGTGAAGATTATAATGAATTAATGTAGTAAATAAGTTCAAGCAAACTTTTTTGTTAATGTTGGCCCTGAGTTGGGCTGCTGACATTCCGGACAATGGAGTTTGGGTAAAAAATCAGCGCTATTGGATCGAAACTCCCTTTGTCATTTTTCCTCATCACCTTAAAATGAGCAGAAGTAGCAAACAAATTGTGCGAATGTGGTAAAGTAAGTTTTCTCCACATGACTAGATTAAAAACAAAATCGGGCCTGGCTCAGTAGCAACATGATTTTCAGCAGGTTCCTGCTCTGGTCAGAACCACAACAAACACAAGCATCACATCAACACTCCCCCGAAAACCACAAAACATCTGGTCACACACTAAAAGAAGGAACACGCGGTGTGAGGCTTTAGTGTCCGTCACTATGGTCACAACGATAGCCTGTCGGTCAGATGTTTTCACATAGTCTTTTTTAAAAGGTCCAGGTGATGTATGGTTCTTATGGTGAGGGGGATCTTGTTCCCAGGCCCTGGTGAGGCTACAGAAAAAATGAATTTGTCCGTGGTGTTCTGTGGTGAGGTAATGGGTAAGATTTGGTTTGTGGTTGGATCTGATTGGAACGCGTCGGATCGAGAGCTGGGTCTTGGAACCAGAGCAACAGTGAGGCGCGATGGGCTAGTTGTTTGGAGCAGGTGGAAGTAGAGCTTAACCCAAGGGTACGCCCAGGTATTTGTAGTTTAATGCATTGAGAGTTTTTTGTTTGCAATGACAAGGGGGTTGGAGATGACAGCTGTCTCCGTGGTGAGTGGAAGTGCATGCATTCATGTTTTCTAAATGTTGATAAGTTAAATGATTGTCTTTGGAGCCATCCATAGTAAAACTTTTTTAAAATCTGAGTTGAGTTTTTGATCAATGACCTCTTGTGTTTTGGCAGAATAACAAAGATCACTGGTATCGTGCTGCATAGAGCAGCATTTTGTGAATTGGTTTACTGCATTCGAAGTTATCATTTATATATATGAGGAAGAGCAGGGCCCAGAATACTGCCTGTGGTACTCCATAGAAGCAGGCCCGCAGCGGCCCTAGGATTTTAACTGACGCCTATCTTTTACGACGCTGTGTTCTGTCCTTCTAAGAAATGATCAATCTATGGCATGTGACGCAGAAATTGAGAGAGTGAAGCTTATTTTGGAGAATTAGGTGATGGACGACATGTCGAACGTTTTGGCGGAAATCTATATACACGCGCTCCGCATGGGTGTGTCGCCTTGTTCAGGGAGGCCCGTATATGTTCAGTGAACAAGAGCAATGCGGACATTTGTGACTGCGGGTCAAAAACCATGTTGGGAGTCTGCAGGTAGGTTGTAGTCGCTCAAGAAATCCACACTTTGGGTGTTTTAGTGTTTTTTTTCAAGTAATTTTAGAAATTGGTTGAGAGGACTGCAATTGGGGCGATAATTTGAGATATTAGTAGGATCGTCTGATTTGAAAATGGGAGTATTTGGGAACAATTTTCCCAGGTATCAGGAAATTTTGATTGGCTGAATACATAGATTTATAACATGGTGAAATAGTGGTAGTAAGGTAGTGGCATGGGTTCTCAGAAATTAATATCTAGATTTATTTATGTCACCGGCACGTGAAGCATTAAGAAGATGGAGTGGTATTGATAAGATCATTTTGTGTAATTTTCAAGAGAAGGAAAATCCTTGAGATTCATGGCTTGACACTAGTGTGAGAGCATTGAGGTGGAGTAAATTTAGAAGAAATTCTTGTACAGATTGAATAAATAGTTATTGAAAGCATTTGCTAATTTATCATGATCCGTTGAGGAGATTTCCATTGAATTGAAATTTGTAAGCCCTCGGTTCTTGCGGTTTTACTTTTTCGCCATTTTAGATTTAATTGTGTGCCATAGTGTTCTTGATTAGAGGGCACCTAGTTTTATAATTGTTTTTCAAAGTAATCTTTGTTTGAGGCTTTACGGCAGCTCAGCAGTTAAATATTGGTTTTCCATGACGCTGTGTGGGGTCAGAAAACCAATGGGCTTACCAAGGGTCTTAGTAAGCTCTGTACCCTCTCAAGGGCAGAGTCATCATGACATTAGTTTAAAAAAGTTATACTGAATATTGTAAAACCCTTACTTATATCTGACTTGTCATTCCGGACTGGCTGTTTTCCATACAATGAAAAATCGAGGCTAAAGTAAATTCCCGGCTCTTAAAAATGAAAACAAACACGCTTTACAAAACTATAGACCTAAATTCTGCTCTTTTGCCGGCAGTTCTGCAAAAGTTTTAGA